>MU891980.1:0-11392 GCA_036418205.1 Ostertagia ostertagi
GTATTGTTCGAACTTGAGATAGATAGACAAAGGGAGAAGCCGACGCACCGCTCAACTTACATGATTCATTGCTTCAAGGTGATAATTCTCCATGAGCCCATACCTCTGTATTTCTATAAGAAATCTTCAACCATCCCACATCAAGCGTCGCTTTTACGACGCCTTCTTACTAGCTCTATGACGTTACAGTGACATCCAAAAATGGATTACTGCTCCGGTCAACTGAGACTTGATGCAGTCCGGTCTGATCGGCTGGCAGCAGCGCATCAAAAGATTTGACAACGGCCATACTTCGCAACACCACTGTAACCTTCTACTAGAAAAGCCGCAAACTCACGGATTAGAAATCCTCTAACAAAACTGGAAACTTCACAGGTTTTGCGATCTCAATGTCTGCAATGGGGCGACTGTGTTACACACACCTAGCTGTTAGGTAAGTATTCACTGACAATGAACGCTTCCTTGATTTCGACATGGTGCAGCTGTGGTGGCAGCCGGAGGACAGGGGGAGAAGAGTGGGGGTTCATTCTAATACCATGTTATTGCGGTAAGGTCCTCTACTTCAGAATACATCATTTTTTGGACACGCACCCCTCGCCACGAGTGTTGACCTCATAAGTGGAATTAAGCACAGTGGAGGCAGAAAGCCTACACTGAAGACAGGTCCCAGCGGTTGCCGAGAAGCAAAACTGATCAGCTGATAAAACATTGGCTATTATTTAAAACGCAAGGATCCGCCTTCCCGAAAGTATTATATCACCTACAACTGAAACGACCATTCGTACCCACTTGTTGAAGCCAATGATTCGCATCATATTTGAAATTGAGTTTTTGTGCTAGATATCATAAACTTTAAGGATATGCGAAAGTCGCCTAGCAGCAGGGTCAACTAACCTTTGGTCAAAGCCCAACGAAAAGGAACGTACTCGGTCGCATACACAAGGGTTAAAGTCGGAGAGGATGGAGATCCTCATGGGTGTAGGTGCAGCGGGAATGATTACCGATACAATGGATGTCAGGTGACAGCGGACACTGATTACCGATAAGTGTAGGGACTCGAATCAGCATAAAAGGCATTGCATGGCGCGATCTAAGATAGAGCTATGGCAAACCGGTCCATATTTGATCAACAGTCTGCTCACCTGGGCTCTCTCGAGCGAGACAGTGTAAACTCGAACATTCCAGCTTTTCACGCATGTCAAGTGACTGCCCCACCCCCACCCCCTAGACTGCCTACACTCCCCCTGGCCCACGGATTTCCGAACATGCCAGGCGAGCAGACTGCCGCGCCGCCGCGGTCCCCCCCCATCTTACCAGGGAGGTCTTCCAGGAAATGCCAAGCTTTTTCAAAACGGTTTTTTGCATGATATAGGGACACATGCATGAAACACCAAACTGTAGTTCATTTTTCCTGAGCGGCCCTCTGAATACCAAAAAAGGAGCGAAGAAAAAATTCTTAAGAAAGAACTGCCGTTCTAAACAGGGTCAACCCTGCGTTGCGCAAAGAACAACGAGGGGGTCGTATTCAGCCGACCGAAAAGGGAGGGGGTCGTATCCACAGACGGGCTGCAAGACGGCTTGAAAAGTGCAGTGTCCGGGAGTGCACTTTCAGCCTCTAATGTTCTCCAGGAGCTCTGCACGCTGTCGGAGAGTCACACAGACATGAGCTCCATGGGAGCATTAAAGCATGCAGAGCACTATAAGTCTCACTTATTTATTCCTTAATCGACGCTATCCGGACGGCGCTTTTGCTCCGCGGCATAGATCAAGAGTGCAATAGACAATAGCCAAAAACTTTGTTACAGTGTAGTGCAAAAACATGGTCTGTCTTCGATGATGAAACATTCCTGAAATCCCGAGGAGAACAAAGTGTAGAGCAGTTCATGGGAAAGTGAAACAAAAAGTGTAGAGCAGTTCATGGGAAAGTGAAACAAGAGTGCCATATAACAGCACAATACAACTCAATCAGGATACTAACACCTTCTTCAGGAAAACAGAAGACTTTCAAATGCGAGTGCGAATTCTGCCCACAGATAGGTGCACGGCGTATACCCGAGCAGCGTTTTCCATAAAAAACGCCTCCTCTGTCAGCGGCCGTAAGCAGACAAACTTTCTGAAGAGAGTTTTGATGCTTTCAAATAAAATCTAAGCGAAACAAAGTGTAGCGAATTTGCTGAATTGAGTTCTAGAGACGCCGTAGGAAAATTGAGGCAGAAGAAAGAATTTCAGGAAAATTTCACAGTTGTTATGAAGTACTCTTCGAGTGGATTCCAACAATCTTTACCGCTTCTCATCACATTAATTTTAAAGGAAGTTATGGGCCTTTGAAGACTGCATAGTCGCGGTCCAGGAAAAAGGCTTGAAAAAAATCAAGGTGGAATTGAACGGAACAACGGGACTATTTTTTGAGCGAGTGATTATTTCAAGAAGTTTTAGCACTTATTCGAAAGCTCTAATCCTCTAGTTTCTAATTAGCCTTAGACATCTGCAAAATGTTGAGTATGAAGAAAGTTATTAACGTTTGAATGTCGAAAACTCGCGCCTTCTCAAAAATCGGACCCCAAACCACCCAAGAACGGAACAACGGGACTATTTTTTGAAAAAATGATCGCTGGAAAATTTTCAGGTGCTTGTTCGAAAGCTCTAATCTTCTAGTTTCTAATTAGCCTTAGACATTTGCAAAAAGTTGATTATGAAGAAAGTTATGAATGTTTGAATGTCAAAAACTCGCGTGTGCACAGAAAACGGAACAACGGGACGATTTTTTGAAATACTGAACATCCACAACATTTCAAATACTCCTCAGGAAGAAAACTATTTATATTTTCAAAATTTTGGTGTGTCCGATTTCATGAAACAGCTTCTGAAAGAAAATATAACCTTCTGAATGGAGGGGTTTGGATTGCAATGTAATTGCTACAAGGTTTAGTTTTTCAGATTATAAGGTAAGGAAAGTTGAGAGATCGAAAAAATCCTGGTGGGTTTCTGAAAGTAGAAATCTTTACGATTAAAATGATGTATTGGTTTACGCAAAAATTTGGAAAATTCCTTCTATTTAATGAATAAAACTTCATTTGCCTCGATTTCCTCCTCTGAGCGAGACAGAGCGCGCGGATTGACCACGGTCCACCACTTCTCCATGTTGGTGACTGCCATCATTGATGAGCATTGATGAGCATTAAATTATGTGAAAGACATGATAGTTAATATGGGGGGTCGTACCGATACCCCCCGAAAAGGAAGGGGGTCGTAAAAATTTGGGAATTTGCGCAACGCAGGGTTGACCCTGCTTCTAACCGCCTTTTTTTTTGTGACGTACATCGCACACAGCGTTGACCAGTGTCATACAAAAGGTTCTCATGAATGGTACATTGAGAACAGTGCGGAATTCGGTCAAAAATAAAACGATCTCCTTAGCATGTATTGAAACTATTGTGGAATATTCATCAGCGCCTTCTGAAGCTAGGCTGTCAGCGGTAGTCGGGTGGCCTAGTGGTTAGTGGTGCGGTCTGTGAATCGGAAGTGGAAGGGGCGTTGTTGATGGTTCGACTCCCCACAGTGCCAAAGTTTTGCTTTTTCTCTATTGTCATTTTCCTGTGATCGTGCACTCCTGCGCATGCATATAATGCGGATTTATGTTCGTTTTGAGATCCTACGACTGCAAATTCGTATTGGTCTCTCACGAACTTGTGTGTGCATCGATAGAAATTTTATAATTCATAAACAAATTGCCCCCGGAAGGCTTGGAGAAGGGCTAACGTGGAATAGGAGGGGTCCGTTCTAGAAATTACCACGGAAACCGAGGTTCTCCCTCGCAGGGCAAGTCTCACACAACTTTGCGTTTTTCGCAGCTGACCTAGCCATCGGCAGTAGACCCAGCCAGAATTATGACCAGAAGTCCATCCTGCCAGTGTTTGACAAGGAGGAGAACTAATGACATAGTCATTGCTGTCTTCTCACCCATCGCTTGAGTGTCTACCATTGTCTATTACGGGGAAGGATCTCTCATTCCGTAAGAAATGACAAGAAGGTCGCCTCCAAATTGTTTACCAAAGAGCCTGACGGGCTACTGACCCATGGTCCAACTGTTCGAAGTTAGGACGAAATCTTAATTTTCCCTGAAACTTTCGGGCTAGGGGTTATTCGGCGTCCTGATTACGAATATTCTATTAGTTTTTGGCGTAAACGTCATTTGAATCCGCTATGACGCCATTGGGCGCTACAACGGCGCCGTTTTGGTGTCGCAACTTTCTCCACCAGTTTTTTAGTCAATAATCTACGTATGAAGGTTGGTGTTGCTCCTAATTATAGATATGGCATCTGCTATTCACGTTGACTCCCTTTTTCGTGAGTTTTGGAACGCCAACAGAAAATGCAAAAAATTGTCACTGGGAGGATCCGAACCACGGACCACTTCATAACCCCTTTTTTGGTATTCAGAAGGTCGCTCAGGAAAAATGAACTACGGTTCAATGTTCCATGCATGTACCCCTATATCATGCAAAAAACCGTTTTGAGAAAGCTTGGCATTTCCTGAAAGACCTTCCTCGTTTAGCACCGAAATTTAAGTACAATAATTCAAAGCCTACAACGTGTTGCCGAAAGCTGGACCGCAAATCCTCCAAACGGACTCGCGAGGCAATTTTTAGATTCGATTATTTTGAAATTGGTTCTAGAATTTGTTAGAGAGCTCCAATCTCGTAACCTCATATGCGAGGTAGAATTGTAAAAATTGAAGATGGAAAAGTTAAAAGTTTAAGATTCATATCGAGACTCCCTGAAGAGGAGGAGGTCATAATCAGACGAGTACATAACTGAAGCCGTCCAAGAATAGGTAACTTTATTAGACTAACGTTTCGCTTCTTCGCCTTCGTCAGAGCCTGAAAAAGTCAAAAACAAATGCGACTGACCGCTCAAACGGTTCCGCACACACTACAACAACGAAACGGGCGATAGTTAGCAACATGTTCAATACACAATAGGCTTTACGACTACCTATGCGACACCCCTGACTGCGTGGTTTGCCCAGGTGGCAAGCCAGGTGATTGCATGAGGGCAGGGGTGATCTATTCAATACGTTGCCTGGCCTGCAATAATGAGTACATAGGGGAAACAGGCCGTCCTCTGCGTGTACGGGTGAAGGAGCACTTGGACGGGTTGCGAAGATCACAAATTCAGACGCCGCTTGGAGTTCACCGCATGCAATACCATGACAATGTTGATTTCGGGATCACAGTGTCCATTCTGGCGCATGAACCCGAAATCGCGGCGCGAAAACCCTGGAGGCGTTTTGGATTTCGGCAAGAGACCCTCAAATCAATAGAAAAGAGGAGTGTTTAGCCATTACCCGTGAACTCGCGCCCTTCTCCGACCTCTGCGGGTTTTGATCTACATGAGGTCAGGTCGAGGTTGAGGTCGAGAGGGTGGAGGTGGTGGTGTTCAGTAAGCACAAGCTAAGTCCTTCGAGGGTGGTCGCCCTCGCGTCACGGCGGCGTTGATCAAGGTAGGCCTGGTAGCATATCTACCGTTAGGTGGTTTACTAAGATATGGAAATAGTCTTCAGTATTGTGGAGGCGTTTGAGCGGTCAAGTCACATTTGTTTTTGACTTTTTCAGGCTCTGACGAAGGCGAAGAAGCCGAAACGTTAGCCTAATAAAGTTACCTAATCTTGGACGGCTACAGTCAAGTACTCATCTGATCCAACAATGCCGATCTGGAGGATAATCATTTGGAATCGGACCACCGTGACGACTGATCCTGTTTGGTAAAGAGCTAAGGCTACCCACCCCCTCCGGTACCACGTGACACCTATTACATCTTACCAGTTTTAGTCGCCTTATGTTCCATTGGCAATTAAGCTCCTCTACCACAGAATTAAACCATATGTTTCCCCACGACAAGATGCTTAAGGGATTGGATTCCAAACAAAAAGATGAGGTATCAAGATAGATGGTGCAGCTCATTGTGCGCAAGCGGGAGTCGAACATATGCGGACACAATGGGAGATAATGTTTACACAAAGTAAAAGGGAGTGCCCGAGTACACTGGCGCAAATAGATGATGCATGATACTCACCAATGCTAGACTGTAAAAGGGCTTATCCAATCTCAGACGATTGTGCGCCGGCCACTCCAGACTGGTGTCGTGGCACGGCCAATGCCAATGGTTCGCAAAAAAGCTAAATGTGATGGCGACACAATTACGGACTATTCAAATGAAATCTACAAATACAAAAAACTATGTCACACTGCGAAACCTAGTCTTAAAAACATCAGGACATCAGAATCATAAGGAGATCGGGAAATGCGGTACATACAAACAGCAAAAAAATGATGACCAGGAATGGTACATCAACGAGGAATCGCGCAGGAATCGGCCGTAATAAATGAAATTAGGTACAAAAGAACGAAATATTTGACGGCAGAAACTCTTGGATTACATTTCCGTTGCAATTACATACCTGCTGACTATGCCCATTTATTACCGAAAAAAGTCAATGGTACAAGGCGTAAGTGAATATCGTCCTAAACCCCGCTCTCGTTCATTCCTGTTTCGTCAAGTTTTGACTAGATGGTACTTGGGAAAGCAATTACTTAACTGAATCGCTTCAGAGTTTGCTCAAAACTATGTGGATTTGAGAGGTTTCAGAAAGGCTGGCCGCTTTTCCGCAAAACATATTTATAGACCAGTACCGAGAGAGACAAAACGGCGCCACAAAACTTAACACACTCTTGCCGTATTCCGAGATTAAACAAAGCGGAAGTATGTACAAGTGAAGTGAAGAATTACTTTGCTAAATAAATGAAGAATAGGAAAAGAACAAGACTGAATAGGAGAAAAATAGAAGAAAAACGAAAGAAAAAGTGAAATATAACACAGAACTGAATATTATGAGAACGAAATTTGCCTGGAAATTCTTCAACTAACTTAGAATCGACCCGAATCAACTTCACCGAAGAACTCCCACTCCAGCAAGACTTATCAAGAGCCGAAGAACGAAGCACTTCTGTTCGAGAAGGGGTTATATCTAAATGGCCCTCCCTCCATCCCATCTTCTGACCAAGGCCGAGTTTACTTGCTTAACAACCAGAAGGAACTTATCGCCACAACCTGGTTGTACCTAATAGCAAGTTGGATGATATTTAGACAAGTGCCCTTCATGCATCCACAGCACCTCCAAGAGGGCACAATCCTTTGTGCGCACTCCGATAGGAGAGGACATGCGAGAACAAGGACGATGGCTTTGAGTGAGGCTGCAGCTATTCGTCATCTATCGATGAAAAACCGACAGAAAACCACGAACTGCGGGCGTGCCATAATTTGAAAGATCTGAGTTCAGTTGATCGCACGCCGTTACGTCATATAAGCCCTCCGGCGCAATCCAACTTGCCGGGGACTCTCACCCGCCAGCGCGCTTTATCACTGCTAGTTGCGCCCGAAACGCTCTCCACACGAGCTACTTTAGCGATTCTAGTTATCAACAACTCGCTCACAACCTCTCTGAACACACCCAATTTGAATTAATCTGTTTGGCTACTGTTTTAAGATCGCTCCACACATACGGCACACTACGTCCTCCCTTATATAGCCACACCTAAAAGTGAGATCGGTTAGATCGTTTAAGCAGTTGAGAAGAGGTCAGCTTCCGAACGAGAGTGCCATTCAGTACAGTTAGAGCGGAAGTCAACGGATCTATAGCCTAATTCATGCACTAGGAGAAGGGGTCCCATTTTAGGTTCGGCCGTCGACACAAAATGACTGTTTTGGTTAATTGCTCGCGGCACCTTTGACCCCCCCTTCTCAATAACCTATTAACCTTTATCGGCTCTGAACAAGGGTCTTCCGCACAAATATTGCAACGGGAGCGCCAATCCCGGTCGGCGACCTTAGCTCTAGTCCAGGTAATTCACTCTAGCTTATGAGTACTACTTTTTTGGAATATTAGAGGCAAAGTATAGCTACAAAATGAGTAGATAACTATCACGAAACCGCGAGTTTTTGGAAGCAGGTGGCAAAGCCGATCCAAGAACATACGTATGGTCTAGAGGAAGTTTTATGAGGGAAACTGATAATGTTCGGCGAAAATTCTTTATAACTACCAGAGATAGATGCACGAAAAATGTTGGTGTGGAGAGAAAGTATCTGCCCAGGAAATACCATATGGCACTCGACTGTTTTCTGGCAACAACATTAACTCATCAACTTTCGACGTTTTATGTAAAGGAAATATAACTTGCGGTGGGGCGTCAGTTAGCAAGATGAACCAAGATGATACTATCATAATCCTTAGCTAGGAGAGACTAGAATCAGTAAGGATAAGCTACAATACTTTGCTTGTAGGAATTCCAAAGAAAGGTTTTCAAACAACGTCCAGACATGCGCTGGGCAACTCCCACATCAGTGCACTGAAAACCTTTCCAATGAAAAGTACATAGCTCAAGCTTTTACCTGCTCTGGCGGAACTGGATTGTTTAGGCTCATTCCGTTCAGTTGCCCGTTCAGATGTGACATTGTGTAGATAGGACGTGTATTTTCGGGATAGGACGAGTAGTTCGATGAAGTCTTTATCGCGGAGCCATTCGTGTATGAGAACGGCGTCGATGCCGTCATCGCTGGCGGCGGAAACGACGAATAGTTCGAGTTCTTAAATCAAATACTGACTTATCTTTGAGCCGATCCACTTTTGATGATTCCTAGAGTTCAACGACAAGTTTTTGGAAAGGCTCCTGCTGAGAATTTATCTTAAACTAATCTACATTCAACTTCGAGGCCGAAACAGTGATATAGCAGTTGCCGCTTTGGCTGATTGATTCGTCTTATTCGCGTGAACGCGTCTGGCGCAAATGTTGATTGAGGGCAAATTGCCCCAATTTGAGGTGCCTAGAATCAGTTCCAGGTCACAATTCGCCGTTGAACTGTTATGTAAAATTTTGGATGTTCCTTCAAGGCGGGCATTGAGGTATGCAATAAATTTTTCAGTTGCTAATTCTGACTAGAGGGCGGAAGTGGTGTAGTGGCAAGTGGCACGCTTACCACGCGAGCGGTCCGGGATCAAATCCTGGGTCGTGAGTCGCCCGGGCCAACCAAGCCTTCCATCCCTCCGGGGTCGGTTAATTGGTACCAGACTTGTCTGGGAGGAAAAAACACTGACTTGTACATCGGCTGGCCCCCGCAAGTCATTGTATAGGCCACATCGCATTCAAACGCCACTACGAATGTACAAATGGAAGTAGAATGCGTGCCGCATCCCAAAAGGGATTGATCAACGGCAAATGCTTTATCCTTATTCAATTGGCACGACGGAAAAAAAAAAAAACTGATGAAATGCCTCTGAGAAGGCTATTCTGCCGGCATTCACGTCGGCATTTGTGAGGAAACGGCAAGCGAAAACCTGGACGCTGAGAAAGAGATTAGATGGCGAGTGGACAGAGAAAACAGAGAGGAGTGAAACGTGATCGCTCGTGACCAATTTCAAGGTAGAGTGACGGTTGAGAGCAATCATAGCCTCCGCCAAGAAACCTCTTACCCTTTAGACGCCCCTTTAACCGAGCACGTTTGCGCGTTTGTGAATGGCCTACTTCATCTATGAAGAGGTCCTTCCTATCAGCTAGTCATGGAGGCGCTTTCAAAGAGGTAGCTAAAGATGAGATGAAAACCCCAATCCAAGATGGTCGAACAAACAAAATCTATCCAATTCATAGACGTCAAGCTATGCTTATGGTTGGGTACTAGCACAAGGTCTTAGAAAATGGTAACTCGAAATTCGGATCTGGAAATAATGCGACAAGCTCGTAAGACGCAAGATTAGTTAAAGAACGAAACAGAAATTTTGTTTGTATTTTTGAGTATGTTACGAAATGTGCGAAAACCTACCCGTCCAAGTGTGGCGTAGAAACTGCCGTTCTGGAACACGGGCGGAGGAGGAACGAAGGTTGACGGAGGAGATGGTACGTATGCGTTGGGAATGACTGAGCGGTTCAATGTACTTGACGCCAGTGGACTACCATCCGGCATCGAAGCAGCGATGGTCAGCCGTACGGTCAGGCCAGACGCCTGAAACGAATATTCGTTATAAACACCCGTTCGATTCATTTTGAGAGTCCCATATAGCGTATCTACAGCAATAGGAGGAAACAGTAAAAGACAGACTCTTGAAGGCTTCGCTTGAAAAATCTAAACTCGTCTAAGTCAGAGACTAGTTTCCAATTAAGGTTCCATTTGGCCCCCGCCTTGTTTGCCTCACATACCAATAAGTGAACCAGACAGACAGACAGTAAGCATAAAACGAAGAACAAGTTCAGGTTAGGATTATCTATGTGAAAACAATTTCCACCCGTCGTTTGAGTACCGCTATTCGTGGGCAGGTTACTGTTAACCAGTAGTGTGCAAGGAGGAAGGAAAGGAAATTCGAACCCAACAGTTGCCTTTAATAATCAGTAATCACTCTTGAGAAGCAACTCACCTTGATGAGATTGACTATCTCCCCATGCGTCAAATTCAGGATATCAATTCCATTCACTGCTACCACTCGATCGCCAACTTTCAAACGTCCGCATTTCTCGGCAGGTGAATTCTCGAGAATTTGGCCTGGAAGTTTGAATATTAAGCTGAAACTCCGAAAAATGTCGGTTGTTGAGTCGAATCCACTGCATACAAAATGAGTGAATATGGAAACAGCTGCACATTCCATCACTCACACACCACTGTGTTTGTATCAACCCCACAAGTCTAGCACTGCTCACCAGGAAGGTCTTTCAGGGCGTGACAAGCTTTTTGAAAACGGTCTTTTGCATGATATAGGGGCAGATGCGGGAACCACAGAACCATGGTTAATTTTTCCTGAACGGCCCTCTGAATACCAGAAAAGGGGTCCCTAGTTCGATTCCTCGTGGTGACAAATTTTTGCATTTCGAGTTGACGTTCCAAAATTCGCGCAAAATGGAGTTAGCATGAATAATTAGTACCATATTCATGATTAGGACCGTCAGTAACCCTTACAAATAGACTTTGATTAAAAAAACTGGTGAAAAAGGTGTGACACCACAGTGGGGCTGCTTGGTGTCACACCTCTTACACCAATTTTTAAGTCAAAGTCTTTTTGTAAGGGTTACTGACGGTCCTAATCATGAATATGGTACTAATTATTCATGCTAACTCCATTTTGCGCGAATTTTGGAACGTCAACTCGAAATGCAAAAATTTGTCACCGAGAAATCGAACTAGGGACCCCCTTTTCTATTCAGAGGGCCGTTCAGGAAAAATTAACCATGGTTCTGTGGTTCCCGCATGTGCCCCTATATCATGCAAAAGACCGTTTTCAAAAACCTTGGCACGCCCTGAAAGACCTTCCTGATCAGCGCATGAAAAGTCTCGCCAAATAAGTCCGAGTTTT
>MU891981.1:0-16043 GCA_036418205.1 Ostertagia ostertagi
TTTCTCTAGCAACCAAGTTGTGAGAGCCTCCTAATGGCTCTGCAAGAATCGGGCGTCTTCGACACGTACAGCGAATCAGCGGACATGGAGGCCATCGAATCGCTAACTCCCTCTGATTCTCCACTTCTGACATCGCCGTCGTCTCCTTCTCGCCGGTGAGGATAGGGCACCGTCAATCGTCTTCGTCCATGCCCAGCTCGTTACCACTCAAAATCACCGGTGTTCCTCCCTCCGCTTCTGTCAAACCTCGTTCTAGTCCTGTTTGGCACCTCTGTCGCAGTATCACTCTAACCAAACACATGAAATCTTCCTTTGGGAAATAATTTGGGTTTGAAACGTATTCAAGAATTTTAACTGACCTTTTCTAAATAAGCAAATAAGATGAAAAAGTTTGGATCATATATTACTTAAAATTCTTCTTGCAGTTCGTCCCAATATTTGGAATAGCTAAAATTGTATGCTAACAATCAGAACAGGAAATGTTCCGAAATTTCCGTGAAATCACCAAAATTTAGCAGGCTGTGACGAAAATTTCCTAAAAAAATTGAAAATCCTTAGTCCTAATTAGGTTTTACCCCACCTTCTCCTTGTAGAAAGTGCCAGTTCTATCCAATATAATTTTTCTATGGAGGCAATACAACCCTACTAATTTTCGTTCGGTTTTCCTACTCTGGGGCATGACTGAAAGAAAAACTTCAATCTGCTCTTAAAAATCACATTAATTTCAATTAATTTTGTTATAATTTGTTCATTACATCAATTCCGGGCCAATAATGATTACAGTTTGTCAGTTATTGACAAGAGCTTTCTTCGAACGGGATCACCTCAAATTCTTTCCATGTCGTAATGGTGTTGTTGCTTTTACTCAATTCATCCTTTTTTTACTAATTTTTCATCCTTTTATTTAACACATTCGCTATTGCGACACCAATATCTGCAACAGTTGTGACGTCTCCAAGGGTCTAACCAAAATTTTTCTGCTAACATTCTCTAACATTTCCAACTAATAATAAAGTCTTATATGTTTCTGAGAGGATATAACACGGATCGCTGAACTGGTGAGCCAGTCCATTCAGAAGATGAAACAAGACTTGGAGAGGCGACTGTCAGTGAGTAAAATAGCAGAAGGAATCATAGAAAATATTGGAATCGAAGGTTCTTCTCTGGAACTTGTACGACGCAGAGACACAGCTCGGCGAGGAGAGGGAATGTGCGAGAGAGCACTCCGAACGAGAGGGCGCAGACACTGCGATATCCAAGCGAGTAATAACGGCAGTTGGTCGCTGCGAGAGAGATTATCTTTCAAGCTCGTGGATCGCCAACGGGTGCAAGGGAATTCCTGATCGAGGAGACTTCAGTATCAACCCCACTCTTATGGTACTGAAGATTAACGACTTGTAACCGTCGAAGACGATGCCAATAGCAGCGTCACAATTCAGTTCCTCCAACCAGAAATCTGCTGTAATATCTCGATTACGGCAGGTTTATCGGAACAGTCTCCCGTGTAAAAGGGGTAGTAGTGTCTGCCAAGGATAGAACATCCGTCGCCGTTCGCTGAAGCTCGAAAGGTCGCGCCAAAAGGGGCAGGGTCAAGCGTGCGTTGAGGAATCCTCGACACGTCGCAGGGGGGGGGGTCGTATTGGCCCGCTGGGTGGAAGAGATCGAGCCATTTTGATGCAGTGGGATCATCACCGTCGGAAGACAAATATCAAGGATGAGTCGATGCCAGGCCAGAGGATTTCCAATGAAAATGATATTTCACCCACACAAAATTTTCGTGATTCTGAGGCGTCCGGTAATTCTTAGTTACTTCAGTGTTTTATCACCACACAAGTTAAAGAATCTGAATTTCGCACGCTTTCCAAGAGATATTTCATCTTTCAAGTAAGACCCCGAATCTGAAGGGATGTGAGGTACACGGCGCATCCGAGAAAGGGTCTAGTTGTTGCGCGCGCTTCAACTACGGCTCCTTGGACAAACAACCTCAATTCAGGAACAATCGAGAGAATTCTGAAAGTGTCCGTGCGCATTTACAGGGAGGTGTACACCATTCAACATTGCGTTAACGGACTCTTCAGGGTTAAATTTATAAACATGTAACCTTTAAAGTTGAGAAACGCTAATCAATCACTTTTCTTAGAAAGAGAAAAGCAGTGATTCCAAATCTGCTCTTACTTTAGTACATAATCGCCCTTAAAAGGATATACAGCCGTTGAAATAGTGCCAATGTAGCGAAAAAGTACCTTTCGGCGGTACTCGTGCGAAAATCCTCAACGTAGCCGTTTTTTTAATACTGGACGTTTGGAGCAGTTCTAGTAAGCATTTGATAGAGCAAATCTTCTAGTTTATGATGGCGTATTAACTTTTCGGATTGGATGAGTTTGAACGGAGTTATGGCTTTGGAAAGCGTAAAAACTCGCACTCATCACGAAATTTTCCTCGTTAATTTTGCAAAAATCCTCAACGTGGCCATTTTTTGAATACTGGACGTATAGAAGCTGCTTTAGCAATGTTTGATAGAGAAAATCTTCTAGTTTTGTATGCCATATTAACTTTTCGAATTTGACGAAAATGAAGCAAGTTGTTGCTCGGAAAGTGTAAAAACTCGTGCTCGTCTCGAATTTTCCTCGTTATTTGATCTAAATTTGTTATTTCTTATAACTTCCTGTAATTTCAGTACTGATTAGAAAAAGCTCTTCACAAAACTCCCAAATCAGCTTTCAGATTGAAAATTTCGTTAACTTTGAAGAAAGTTATAATCATTTGAATATTTGTTCAAATTTCAATAGTAAATAAGCTGCTCCACGGTCAACGCCAAAGTCCAGTCAACACACAGCTGGCGAAGGCGGTTAAAAAGCTTCTTTCAACTGAAGGGCTACGTGCAAATTGAGAACCACAATCTGTGTAGTACTAGAATTTGGTAAGTCTTGTGGAGGAAATAAATAAAGAACAGATGTTGTCATGGTATGCCATTTTTAGTGGCTAGTTTGTCGTTTTCTGGTCTGTTTCTCGTTTGCTCGTTTGGTAGGACTCATCAATAATGATTATTCTTTGACTTTTTCACTTTTGTACTTCTTAAACGAATTTTTTTGTGGGCGGTGGGGTAGCAGGGCTTTTTTATGAGCACATTTATGAGCAGTTTTGGGGGAGAATTAAACAAGCTTTTCAACCTTTTCATAGTTCGGCTTTTGAAGAGGGTTGTTTCATGGACTTCGGCCTCCGGCGGAGGGTGGTGGGGGGGGGGGGTCGTATTTCCAAATTTTCCTCAACGCCTCGCTTGACCCTGCTCCAGAAATCTGCAGCTGATCCAGTTAGGCATTCACTGCAGCTCTTATTGTTTGTTACGCATCGGTCGAGTGTCTTGCGCCCTCTCTGGCGCCGTTCTCACTCGCGCGTTCTCTCTGTAAGGGCGTTGTGTTTTCTTTTTTCATATTTTACGGCCGATTTTAAAAGAAGTTTCCTGGGATTTCGGAGGTTTCGATACTTTCTTTTCTCTTTCTCACTAATGGACAAACTTCATCCATTTCCTTTCTAGCGAAATAACCTCAACTTATAATCACGAGATCGGCTTTTAGTATTAGAACTCTGGAATGTAGTAGGGGCTGCTTATGATTCCTTCCATAAAGGGATGAGGAGGTCATGCTCTCTGAAGGTCTTTTCTCGTTATCCTTGAGTGTCAGAAACAGTTGTCATCAGCTTCTGTACATAGCATCAAGGAGCTGCGGAAAATTGGATATTCCTGAAGCAAGGATTCCTCTAGAGAATTTACCTCCATATAACTCGTAAAGCATGAGTTGCCAGCTGTTCAAGTGGGCTTTTTTCTCTGATTTGACGGAATGCTCCCGCATGTGCAATATTGTGAAAATCCGTTGTTTTTCATACCATTTTTCCTAACACATCTTTCCGAAAACATCACCTTTGTGCTAAAGGAATTCCTACAGGACAGTCCGATAATCTCGGTGGAACTTGAACGTGGTGCTCGTGGATTCGGTTTCTCGATTCGTGGTGGACAAGAATTTGGTGCCATGCCTTTGTTTGTTCTGCGAATCGCTGAAGACGGTCCAGCAGCCAATGATGGCCGATTGAGGGTAAGGCCTTGTTAAATCTTGTGATTGCCTTCATCATAAGTGTTTCTTGTCAGCAATGTTTCCAAATATTAATTTTCAGATGTGTCAAAATTGAAATGTTACGGTATTTCAGGTCGGAGATCAATTAATTTCAATAAATGGTCGTGATACGAAGGGTCTCACTCATGAAGAGGCCATACAACTCATCAAGCAGCATCCAACCGTTCGCCTCACCGTTCGTCGCCATAGACTTCCCTAATTTTGCCTTTTTGCTCCATAGTTTCCAAATTTGTAGATTTCCACATATTTTCTCCTAACCATATCTAAGATAATGACACTAAGTAATACTTGTAATATGATTTGTCCACTGCTTTAATGTAGCTTAAATCATAGCCTTATGTCAGTAGATAGAGTTCAGTTAGTCGTTACCCCTTAGCCTCTTTGATGATATCTACGTGCTAATTGCTCTAATTTGTCCCCTTAATCACCTAACGCACACACTCAACATGGGTCTCAGTTCTCATTTTTGATTGTGTTATCGTCCAATCTTTTTTTTTGTTTTTGATTTGACAGTGCTTGTTTTCAAGTTTCCAATTTTGCAATGACCAGTGATGACGTTCTGCTCGCATTTATCCTTGTACATATAACAGATTCTCTGAATATCACTTGTACATGCGAGAGTTCCGATAAAGTTTGCTATATAATAACTTGTAGTTTCGATCAATTCATCATTCTCCCACTTCATTCAAGGCACAACCCATACAGAGGTAGTATGAACGATTCCCTTCGGTCTGTAGTATAAAGCCAGAGCGGATAATCACAGATGTGGCACTCCCGTGCATGGAAATCGTCCAACAAGGGCGCTAGGGCCTTGCAAAGTTAGCTGCAGCAGCTGCAATTTCCCATTTTGCAGCAGCTGTTGTCTGGCGCCCTCTCATCTGTTGCGCTCTCTCGCCTCATACTCTCCTCTCCGCGCTCAGTCTCTCATTGCCTTAGCACAGCCGCATTACGAGTGAGCAAGCCCTTAACCTGAGCATTTTCTACAGATTCTTTCCTTTTTCTTAACTGCCTGAACTATTCGCAGCCATGAGCACATTCTTGGGCAAAACCACACTAATTCGATCCCGGCAACACACTGACGACCGTGCGGGACGCATATATCTCGCACTTTCACACGGGCAGCCTTGTTTTGCTCAATGGGTGCCTTCATTTTCATGATCCAAAGTTTCACGCATCATCGAATACAAAATAGAACACTCATTGGGAATACTGAAATTATAGGTACAGCAGTAACAATCGATAAACCGTTATAAAAAAGATAAGTCAGTGTGCCCACAACGGCGGTCGTCAACACGATTTTTGAGGACTATGTGGCGTGGATGAGATTAGAAAATGAAAGAGGAAAAGAGAAAGAAATGAAAAGAAAAGAATTAGAAAAGAGTAGGGCATCTGATCTCATCCAAGCCAGTGCTATAATAAACAAGTGAAACATTCGGCGTTGTTCACTCCCGTTTTGGAATGCCCTACGCCTTCTATCTCCTCTTAATCGTAGTGGCTCTGAAAGGAATTCCAGGACTGTTTGGGGGGGCCCAAAGGTGTCTCGAGAGGAGCCGGAGCTAACGTGAAAGTTTATGTGCCACTGCGGCAGGTTAGCTACAAATTGAATAGCCCAGGAGTGGTGCAAGGTTTGGCATGTTTGGACGGCATACGAATTTAAGATTCGATCTCGAACCCTGTAAGTGGCAAGTGGCGCCTCTTGCCGCTACACTACTCCCGCACAGTATAGCAATTCACAATAAGTTTCAAGTTACAGGTTTCACTCAGCTTCGGTCATCTTTCTTAACCATTGAAGGTGGTCACTACAGGTGGCATCAGCGATGAGTTACTGAGCTGTTGCACGGGGAGACCTAATTTCGGTGTGCAAGCGCAATCGGGATCTCTTGACCCACATCTTTTGCCGTTCTCGTCGAAATCACTCTGATCTGGGAGCCTTGTTGTGCAGTCAACTTGGCACTCATCTCGTGCCATGTTCAACAAGAGGTAATTTATCGCAAAAAGCAGGACAAACCTCTTTCTGCCGCGTTAGCGGGGAGGGGCACTCCAAATGCCCCCCGGCTCGATAACATTCGCGTTCAGGTAAAACTGATGTATCACTGAACACAGAGAAAATTCTGTAGAACTTGTTTCACACAGCACTGATCCTACTTTCACAAGCGCTGCACAAAGTATGCTCATCTGCGTGGATACATACCATTGAAGAGAGGTTCCTTCCCGGAAAAAAAATCTTGCATTTCCCAACACGCATATGTCAGTTGTGATCACTAGAGACAACATACAAAGTTTCACGCACAAAGATTCAGTTTCCGAAGAGAAACAAACTTACAAAAACTACACTCTATGGACAATCGAAGGTAAAAGGCGCGGAGCCAAAGGCGGGGCATGGAAAGAAGTCCGCCTTGGGGCGGCTACGTATCAGGCGACGCAATGAAAGAATCGGGTTAAAGCGTGCGATTTTGGAGAATAGGTCGGGAAATATATGGAGTGTGATGCAGTAGAGGTGGTAGATTTCAGTGCAATAAGTCAAATGGCTAAAAAGTTTCTAGTGACAGCCTCCGTGCACCCAGTGAAAGCGTTCCCGGGTCAGCACTTGTGACAGATGTCCGGCGGGAACAAGCTGCATTTTTGAACATTTGGTTTACAGTGACGATGGGCCCCAAGCCACTGAATTACGGGCAAAACAAGACAACGAATTTTCAAGAATAGATTCTTATAAAACCAAGCAAAATATTTGCCAAGTAGCCTAACCCAATCAGAACATTATCCATGCTAAAACTACAGGTTAATGCATGTTTAGTAGCGCTACTAACGTTTATCAACATCACATATTATACTTCGTTGTAATCTTCAATTATACATACATACAAACATACACCAGAGTATAATAAATCATAACCAATGAAGCAATAATTTTCAGCTTCCAATTCATGTAACAAATTAAAGCCAAGAATCAAAACGTAATCCTAATCGTAATTCAAAACTGTCAAAATAAACTTGTATGAGTATTCTTATGAGATATGAGCACACGTGAGCCTCTGCTTCTGCCCTTTTCTCCCAAGAGGTCTGCTTGCTGCTTACTGTGAGGTTCCCTATTAGGGCTCTGGAGGAGTTTTGAATCTCGTAGTGGCTTGAATTTTAGGATCATTCAAAATTGAAACAACTCAAAAATCTATCATTTGAAAAATAGGAAACGGAGTAGGATGGACCACTTCCTTCCATGTACAAATACAGCTGTACCTCAGGGGCCGTAGTGCAGCAAGCCCCGAAGGCTTTCGGAAATATATTAGGTTCTAAGGCCACCGAGGTTAAACGCTACATAGCAAATTTTTCATCCTTGTGTAACCGAAGCGGAAATCCAACATGCATTCCACAAATATGGAATAATTTTTTGCAGTGGGAGTACCAAAGAAATCCCAGCGAATGCAGGAATTCTTTGGCCTACGTCGCTCAGGCGAAACCGACTTCTTTCTTTCTTCCATTCGACAAACTTTCTCTCCATCTGGAGGGAACCTTTCGTTTAATTTGGTTTATCGATTGTTCCAGGTTTCTGATCACAACGCCTTAGACGGATGTGCGTTTCTTCCTTATCCGAACTTCCCGCTCAAGGAGTTGCACCGTGCTCAATAGATGCACCGTAAAGAACATTGAGAACACTAGAAAAAGCCTCAGGACCATTGGCGGACCTCTTACAAGAAAAAACGCTGAACATTCGGCTTAGGAGAGTTCGAGCAGTGAATATGCAGCAAACCCTTGCAGCTGACGGAAGTGGTATATGGTGGCAAATGGTTTACCACGCGCGAGGAGCCAAATCTGGTGTAGCACGCCATCAGCGTTCCATCCCTCCAGATCGATTATTTGGACATGAGTTGCCTGCTAGGATGAACACGCTGAATTTTACACGGGCCGACCCTCGCAAATCATTGGATAGGTCAATTCGCGTTAAAATTGCCGATAAGATTCTGAATGGAAGCAGAATGCGTGGCGCATCAAAAAGCGATTAAGGGACGCGGGTGCTTTCCTTCTCTTGCTCCGTCCTTTACCGCCATGCATCTTCAGTGATGCACCCCATACCTCTTCCAGAGCCTTGTAGCCTCATTTCAGAATGATATGAGTTATATCTCATAAGTGAATTGCAGATTCGAGCAGAAGAAGCGGCTCAGCACTAATCAGATCAAAAGTGACATAATATTAAGGTATTCAGAAGTGGAAAAGAAATCATTTCATATCAATCATATGCATCAACCCTAAACGTTGTGGTAGACCCTAAGGGCATCTGTCCTCACTGTCTTCCCGTTTTTGCATATGTGCCCTGGCCTCTTCTTTCCACCGTCGCAAATCCACACTGTTCCGCGTTCTTTGGCTTTCCTCATCCTCTTCTGGCACGCTGGTCAAGGCCTCATTCACAGGCGATCGCCGCGAAGGTGACGTAGGCGAGAGATCTGAAATTGATGTCATGAACACTTGATGCCATGAACACATTCACTGCTGTGACGATCCGGAAGCATAGCAACCAGCAATATTACTTCATATTGTATAAACAAGGTACGCTTCAGGCAAGGACCACCGTGAACTTGGGCAAAATTTCAGCGTTCTAGGAACCCCACCATCACATTTGAAGAGGGTCACCCAAAAATACCGCACTCCCTCCCACTCTACTACAACACGGCTCCTAAACGTTTCTCACCACAGCCCATGGTCAACTGTCGCGCTCGCTTTTTCCCGGAATTTATTGGTCGCCCGGGCCAACCAAGCCTTCCATCCCTCCGGGGTCGGTTAATTGGTACCAGACTTGTCTGGGAGGATAAAAACACTGACTTGTACATCGGCTGGCCCCCGCAAGTCATTGTATAGGCCACATCGCATTCAAACGCCACTACGAATGTACAAATGGAAGTAGAATGCGTGCCGCATCCCAAAAAGGGATTGATCAACGGCAAATGCTTTTTATCCTTTATCCCCTCCCCCCCCCTTGTTAACTGGTCCTTCGCGGCAACCCCTCCCTCCCAACCAACGTTAGCCTTAAGAGGCTCCCCTTAATACAACCACCTTTTCCCACTCCGACCACTTACCTGTTGACTGCGCCAACTTCTCCCTCAAAGACGACCGTAAGCGAGTGGGGGAGGGGATGAGGAAATGTCTACTAGCAGCAAAAACTCCAATTTAAACCCTTTAGCCTTTTTCCAGCTACTTGCATGGTCGCAGGAATCATAAAAGGAACCATCAAAAAATGAGTAACCTAGCTCAACCCCAAATCCCCCTCTCCTTCTAGAAGCCGCAAATATTAACTCCTTTGTTGATAAGTAGCGTGAACCGGAGCCCTACCACAGCGCCGTCCGAAATTCCTTCCTCCCCCCTCCCTGCGTCTCTAAATCACCAACGAACCGCTGACCCTGGCCGCAGCTACTACATGTACATCATTAACACCTTCATCTTTACTGATGTGGTCCGATTAGAGCTCGAAGAATAATGAAGGAATGAAGGAAAATTGAATACCCACCATTGTTTGGAGTAAGAAGGACTGAATTCCGAGCGGCTTCGTCTGCCAAGTCGCCCAAGATGTCCAGGGAGCTCTCACCGACCAGATCGATAGTGTGCTTCATATCGTTGTTCAGCGACATTTGCGAAATGTCCAGACGGTTCGGTCGTGACATCTTACGTCCATCTCTTTAGTAGACATGATTTGATTTAATCAAATATCAAACAAAAATCGAACTCCTTCTCTTTGAGGGTGTTTCAGTGGTAACATTAGTTCATTACCCTTTGCTGCCGATTGTACATAATTGTTTTCGTATTTGAAG
The DNA here is from genome assembly GCA_036418205.1 of Ostertagia ostertagi. Lineage (NCBI taxonomy): Eukaryota > Metazoa > Nematoda > Chromadorea > Rhabditida > Trichostrongylidae > Ostertagia > Ostertagia ostertagi. Next base: position 9,923 of record MU891981.1, read on the forward strand.
GCAAACTCCGCGGTAGGGGAAGTGGGGTTATGGGCTCAAATAATATAAAGCGGTGGATGCTTTTTGATTCATCAGAGAAGCGAAAGGAAAGGAAATCGCCAAAAAAATCTGCAAATGAGGGCTCTTTTCTGCATAGGCTGAGCCTAACAAGAGCTCAGCAGGACAACCTGGCTAATTGATAAGAGGTAAATCTGGTTAGCTTTCGCTTTGAGATCAGCTCAGAAGTGGTTTCCATTTCTGTCAAGCGATTCCCTGAACGGAGTTATTGAAGTTTATTGCAAGCATTGTCTGCATGAGAGAATGAGCTTGACTGCACTTCATGCAGACGTCCTAAGCTGAACGTTCATGGAGTAATGATGTCGAAAGTCTTCATAGCTATGTAGCTTACAAGAGCAAAAGATCAATTGGTCAATTCTGCAATCCAGCGAGCCTCCTGCTACTACAGCTTCGCTTTTCCGCTTTACAACTCCGTTCAGATAATCAGCTGGCGAATATGAAAAGCAGTTAGGACTGCAACGGTACCCCTTATTTCATTGAGCCGGGATGACCTCTTTACCTTTCCTTGTAGGCGCTAGACAGCGATATACTCAGCGCGAACAGGGGATACGGGAGGGAATTGCATAAAGACGAGACCCAGTAATCTCTACAGTGGGCGTACATTAACCCTGAACACTTAGTGCACTTGCCACGAGTTTTGAATCCTCAAAGTTCTCTCTTTCGCTTGGTGGTTATAAGTGATACGTCGGAACCTACCCTAGCAGAGTAAGCCTTCAAGTCTCCAATAGCTGGAAAATGAAAGCTCGAAGCCGCGCGTGCTCACTACGAGGACATGCACAAACTTTCTTCCAAACTACGAATCAAAACCCCCAATAGCGACCTCAAAATGTTCTTGTAGAAATTTGACAGGACAAGATTACGGAATTTTCCATCGCACAGCTGAGCTTTCACATGCAACTAATCGATTTTCTTCTACAAAACTGCCTCAATCAGACGGCATGCTAAGCCAGTTCGTATGGCCTTTGTGTAATTGAATGAAGAGATATCAAGTTGATGAGGAAAACAGTGACATACCTGCTGAATTGTTTGCGAATGCTTCCAAGTATACCTTTCGCGCTAGACAAACTTGTCCGGCTACCGCCATGTCGATTCACGGACACCACAGAAACACCTTAATTTTTCTCTCGAATATACATAGTGGATCGTGAAGATTTATAATAGTCTTCTGTCATTCTAACATCATTTGAACGGCCTCAATCTCAAATACATTCCGTCCTCTGACGTCATATGTACAGTAGCGGTCAAAAGTGTTCGCCGAAACGATTTTAGTGCATTATTTTTCTCGCTTGAGCAACGCCCTCCAAAGATTGATATACTATGTTTTCTAGTGTTTTTATATCCTCAAGTCTTAAAGAATCAGGATATTCAAAAGAAAAATTTCGAGGTCACCATTGATTTTTTTCTGGCAAAAAAAAAGAGAAGCACGAAAACCGTTTCGGCGAACACTTTTGACCGCTACTTTATATGTACGTCATATACATGAACTACCCATGAGGGAAATTCCGGATTTCGAGTGGTAATCACGAGTTTCTAGAAAAAAATTTCTGTAGTCTTTTTGTGTGGTTGTGTATTCCAACTACATACATACTGCATAACTTGCAACGAATTCAAGGTCCCCCATCAATCTTCACTCTCCCTATACCCCTTTGGCAAAGCTGCCCCAATTCCATACCAGGGGCTAATGAGTAATCCTTTTTGTTCAGGAGTGGCTTCTTGGTTTGTTCTCTGCAAGTGCATCACGTGCCTTGACCGGCTCTCCTGACGCCGTTCACTTTAACTCTCCCTCTTAGTTTACTGTGTTTTTATTTCTCTACCATTACTTCGCTAAACCTAGGCGATCCCCATTCTCTTCAGGAGACTGGAACGCCCCATTTTTTATTATCACTTGTGTCCCCCATTTTTTATTATTTCTTATTTTATTTTAGATATCAAAGGGTACCTCGAGGCAGTAGTCGCGCTTCTTGGTCATCAAACGACATGTTGTCCATTTCATCGGCATCGACACGCGGCATCATGATCACCTCGTCCTCTCGAGGTCTGCAAGTGCTGATTCATGATTAATGAGAGAGATGCAGGATCAAATTACGCAAACATGGAAACATTGGAGCAATGAGAAGAAAAATGGAAAGGAAATGAACAAAGACAATAGTGAAGAAGGCAGTCAAGCATAAGAGAAAGAGAGAGAGAAGAGACAAGAGGTCTGATGACAGGAAATAAACGAGCATTCATTGAATAGGACTGCTGACTTACTCGTAGGAGCCAACTGAGGATAAATTGGTTTTATAGCTGTGTCTGCAGAGTACAACGGCTCGATGGTTTCTGAAAGAAGAAAATGAATTCCCTGTTAGTGCCCTGAGCATGGTTCTTTTAAAAAAAAAGCTGTGCATCCGAAGGCCATGGAATGGGGTTTGCTGATGCGCAGAGGGCTTCCCTTCTATGACCTTTATTTTACACCTTCTTTATGCGCGACACTTTCGTGTAGCCGAAAGAATCAAACCGAAACCCTCAGAAGCCAGAGAACGTCCCGCGAAAACGGTGCCGCATCTGAGCGTTTTGTTCTTGCCTGCACTTCTTTCAAGACTAATCAGTTGTTGAACCTTTGGAATGACGAGGACAAAGACAGGATCATAGAATCGTTTTCATGCCGGACTACAGATTGCGGCAGCGAACTCCATAAAATATTGGGTTAATGGTGCCTCAACATTCAGGTAAAATTCAAGGGGCGTTTAGTAGAGGGTCGCTTCATATTTTCAAATGATCACACTACATTCCTATCCAAAGGGTAGTTCACATACCGGAGGGGTCTCAACCTTATTCTCCCATTAAATTCCTATTGTCTCATAGTGAACTCTATCACTGATCGCCGACGCTCCAGAAGCGACGCCTCAGCCAGCGCGTAATCTACTTGCTATCCACTCGAAGCGCCTTATCTCACCAGCCGGCCTCCAGAATATGTCTTTTTGCTGAAGAGGCAAGTCGTTGTAGCATTCGTCAACGATGGAGAGACCAAAGCTGAAATCCTTTTTTAGTTGAGCAATTTTCAGTGAAACTCCGGAGGGCGTTCCATACTTACACTAAGATTCCTGTCCAGGAGGTAATTGCATTCAAAATCGTCATCGTCCTCACCCAGTGGATTCATAAGGCTTTCCGCTACCTGAACGGCGAGCGTGAAATGAGAGCAACGCTTGATGAAAAAGGACTTCGACGGTAATGACGTCAACCTCTCTCAGGTGGCAGGATTGCTAAGTGGAGCAATATTTTAGAAAACTAACATCTTACGCGCGTCCATGGGTGGCTCAGGACTTTCGAGCGATCATATGCGCGTTTGACCAGCACCATTTTCATTTCTGTTTATTTATTTAATCTAGCAAAGACAATGACACCCAAACCTTGCCATCGCGTGGTGGGTGCCACCATCACAATTTCTTTTTTTGTTTTTCATTCTTTATAACAATTCAAAACATTTTTAACATCCCAATTATTGGAAGGTTTCATAATTTCTGTTTTTTTTTACGATTTTAGGAGAAATTTTCAATAAGACTAAATTATATGAAGTTTTAGAATGTCGCATTTGGCTCCAAGGCACATCAATTGGATTTCCCTATGATTATGCGAAGACTGACCAAGTCTCAGTTTTGATAGACTCTTCTGATCTCGGGTAAGGTGGGAGAGACGTGCTAACAAAAGACGCTTACGCACACGCAAACTATTGTAATTTTACCCTCCAGCCTTTTTACTGCCAGGAGCTCATAATCTTCCTTAGCAAGGCGTTTGCTGCGGAAAGTAGAAAAGTAGGACGAAGCCGAGTGCACATTTCACTCTTGGTGGAAATAAATTAGAACCCACTCGAAGGTTAAAGCCCTGCCGAAGTCTGAGCGGTTGGCTCGGCGCAAATATGAAATTTTTTTCCTCCTGTTTCTCTTATCCTGGATTTTGGCTCCACCCGCGTCAACGTGAGCTATGGTCACCCGTATGGTCAACATCTCAAACACCATACAAACTCCATAAGCTTTCCCATGAAAATTGAACTATTCGACTAACAGGTCCGATTTCTGCTAACAGACTGAGGCATAGATGTTTAGGTAGTGGCAGAGACATCACTGGGAGGCGTTAAAAATAATTTACGAAGGGTATTCGCTCAAACTTCTCACATTAGCTGGCGAACCCTACTAACCATTGCCATTTATGAGTAGTCCCGTCGGGTTATATTGAATTCAGCTCTTTCCTGTTCGTCCAGCCCAGAGAACGATTTTGCGAAGGAACACTTTCATGATACAGCGGCGATTTGCGATCCGCGGCATAAGCGTTGCGTTACGAACGCCTTTTCCCAATCTCCCAGTTTCGCTCATGGATGGCCGTCACAGCACGCAATGAAAGAAGGAGAAGCTGCGAGCAATTAATACGATTCTGAGCAGCATCTGGAAGAAGACTCTTACACCAGAGAAGCTTAAGAAATACACAGTCAGCTACGTCCTAGTGCGTAAATACGCCCTTAGGGGTGTGAACCGGTCCTAAAAGCGTCTGAAAAGCGCTGTGAAGTTAGACTTAAAATGCGGGATGCACTGTTAAAAGTGGGGCAGGATTCGGGAGGTCCTATTGTACGGCATACTATTAGTTGGGCTGATGTCTCTCGTGATGTCCGCGATCCGTCGCTGTTCACGCGCGAATGGAAGAATTGCAAGTGCCCCTTTTCAACAGCAACAGCTGTAATAGGAAAACAAGTAGGAATCCATGAACAGCCATCATTCAACCATTTCATTCATCAAGCAGAAATGGCTCGGCGGTGTATTAAGAGCAACCTTCAGTATTGCCTCGACGCACCTATGAGTTCTGTGATCACTCGCAATATACGGCGCGACGGGATCGCAGACTCTGACACAATCCTTACATTGGCCTTCCTCAGAAGCGGAGCCTAGCGCGTCCACGACGGAAGGTTCGCTGGTTGCTGAGCAGGACTTCGAAAGCACTCCGCCCCCAAAGCGATCCGCCCACTAGTTTACTTGGTGATTTGGACGAGCTGCGTTGCCAGCAGCGGCACAACTGGAGCAACTCGACTGGAGTGTGGTTTGGCATGGTGTCACCAAACGCGTTGCGCTGAACTCGTTCATACGTCCGCTTTCTGAGCTGTTACCTGTTCATGAGTGAAAACCAACGGCCAAAAAAGGGGTCCCATTTTGCGTTTTCTTGACGGATTTCTCCGCTTTTTCGCCACTGGCGTACCATTGAGCACCACCACGTCTCCTCTAACCTTCTTGAATCTATCGTAATCGCTCCCTTTAGACGATTTTCAACTAATAGTGCGTCTACTATCAAACGTCACCGTTATGGAGAAATATCTCATCTACAACACTTTAAGAAACTAAAATCCTGTACTCTAAATCACGGAATCCATAGTTCTACATGAAATTAAGGTTCACAAACCTTCATCCACCCGACGTAGAAAACGAATTGCAGCGCCGTCATTATGAGAGGAATGATAGGGAAGACCTGAAATGGAAAAGATCAGTACAACAGTCAAACCATAGCCCTTAGCAGTCAATCTGTGCATCTGTTTAGTTTGTTACAGCTCTTTCAGTTCAACTAATAGTTCATAGACGCGGGCCATACCTACATCAAGCGATTATAAACTTACAAAACTGCTGTCTTTGGGCGGTTCACCATCGATGAGAACAGACTGTCGAGCCACCAAGCATAGAACGAAGTACGATCGAACAGCGAGAAACACAACCTTAAAATTTCTCAGTACCGTAAAAAGTTCAGATTGTTACAAAAAAAGTAGGGGAATTAACGGTAGGATTTATTAGGCAATAATATTTTTGGAGGTTAACCATTGAAAAGTAAGTGTATAGTCTGACTTGACTCTCATTATTGACCTTTCAACTTCATTTTCCGAGGTTTATCATAAGAAGCAAATCAGGGACGGTAGTAAAGTGGCCTCAACTGCTAGTTACCATGTGACCATGAGCTCGTGGTAACTTGGTCATGGCTTCCATCCAAGTCTCCCTAAAAGATGCGTAGAGCACCTCTGGAACCCCTCCGAAGATTCCCCGTCGCAATGGTCGAA
>MU891984.1:0-10721 GCA_036418205.1 Ostertagia ostertagi
CCCATGCTCAATGTAGCCGCTTTCACAGCTTCATTTATAGCTGGTAATATCTAATATTTATGGCGAATTGTCGTGCGCGAATGACGTCATCGATCTAAGACATTAACGAGCTTCGGTGCAAAATAGAAGTTACTTACTAGCGTGCAATATCAATTTAGCCTCCATTACAGTTATGTTAATGAGTATCGCATTGACGCAAATGGTGCAAGTGAATTATGACCAAGTAGGGCGTGTAGTTCAGTTGAGGTTGTTTTCATACCCGACGGAGTGATGTGAAGTGTTTACTGGTGATGGATAGGAACAGAATTGCGTCAGCACGTACAAACAATAGCAAGTAATCAAACTGATTTTCTATATTTTATTAGATGGAGCTAGCTACTGTAGCTGAAAATAACCTTAGGTGTTCTAAAGGTTATTAGACGCAAGAGACCTCAAAAATCTCGAAAGTTTGTGAAAGGATTTTTAGAAATGGTCATTTCTAGCTGGCCCGTGGATATTTATAAACGCACCGAGCATGTTAGAAGCGCGCAACCAGGCTGCAGGCCACGTGGGACATTGTGGCGCGGATGCGCGTCCCACTTACTCCATCCCCCTTTACGCTTGCGTGACTTATTTCCAAGTCAAGACATTCGGATTTTGTAAGAGGTATTGTAAGAGGCTTATGAAATTTTCGGTTCAATTCATTTCTCAAGAACTCTCAGAAAAAGGAACTCACTCGCTGTATACTGGCAAACATCTGGAGTACAGTTGGGTTTCATGACAATATGATCGAACCAAGCAATAGTACTCAAAGTGCTGATAGAAGGTCAAACTGCCGGCCACCGCCACAATACAAATTATGACAGCTGGCAATTTCCTAAAAAAACAAAGGTCTCGGAATCAAATGAGTAGAAAAGAGGAACAATATGGGATGATGTGACGTAGCCGCTAAAATTATGCACATCGGAAGGAATAACTGAAGGCACAAGTACACTTTTCGTGCACCTCTCCCCACCCAATTGCTCATTCCAACTGTCAACAACGGTTTTTAAAGTTTTTACCATCCTTAGTACTTACAACTTTTTGCTAACTTTACTACTACTTGTACCTAGCACCAACAAATTTAGCACTGATAAGAGTGGAAGAGTTCTCACAGACCATATTGAAGCAATAACCCCAAATCAAGTTGGTGAGGTAACAGCGGTCGATAAAATTGTAGAAGCCAAGTTGACTGAAACAAAGCGAACCGCGCTTTCACAAGGACTCTGTTCCCCAGAAAGGAGCTAGGGGCGTGTCAGACGAGTTGTCTGAACTTGATAGCTCCATGGCCCTATTAACCCTGGCGTATTTGAGTTAGCCACCAAGTCGTCATCCAAGTTGCGTGTCATGGGGTGTGCTCGAGATTTCTCGTCATGTACTCCCTGTTTAGGGCCTAGCGCCATTGATCGTTGGAGCTGCGACTACGGACAATGCAATAAACCGGCGAGCTCTACTCCACCCGTAGAATAAAGCTTTCGAGACGACTTCAGTTGGGAATGTTGCTCAGAGGCTTTTTACTGAAGAAAGATTCCATCGGTACACGCTCTTTGTGGGGTTAACAAGCTCCATTGGGATCACTATAACATAGCGCAATGTACCAAATTTATAATTGGGTGGCTCAAGTTAGTTCATAAAATTGGATCATAGATCACAGTGTGCCGATTCACTTGAGGGTATTGTGTCGGTTGTGGAGAGAATGAGTTGACAGTGAGAACCGTTGGTCATTTTGACCCACATTACCCTTTTTTGTTACTTTTTTAAATAAAACGGCTACTTCCACATTGTCTCGTTTAATTCTATAAATATCTTGGACAACAATTTTTGATTTCTGGTGCCTTTCATAAATCATGAAGCGCCTTCATATTGCTTACTTAGCGAACTTCCCATTTGCAGCTTATTGTGTTATGTGGTGCTTTCTGCCCCGTTGGACCTTGAACCACGAAGACTCCAATATTTTTCAATACTTTAAAATTCGGCGAATAACTTCGAAAATGGCCTCAGAAAGCGAGAAGCCCTAATCTGACGCTGTTCCAATTTCCGATATCCAAAATTCTATGACACAATTCCAAATTCCATTTGATGTACATTTTGCTTTACTACTACTGGACCTATGAAAGGTACGGAGCCGACCACGAATCGACCGTTTTGGGAAATAACCGTGGATAAGGTTGTTTCGAGACACTGATTTTTCTAATGGTTTTTCGATTGCCCGTTGAACAAATACATGTACTCACCACCACGACCACGACGCCCTGGCATAAAGAGGATTACGAATTCCAACAAGGCGATCGCTACATACAGCTATCACACACCTGAAACTCAAGTGATTTCGTTTATTCATACACATCTTATCGGCGAATAACACAATGAAACGCGCAGTGTTGGTAAATCGCTTTTAGGATGCGCCGTGAATTCGACATCCATCAATAATCGCAGCAACATTTTAATGATCGTCAGAAGAAGGTGAGGGATGAAGCCGTGGAATGCAATTTGGAAGGGCGATTGCATGCGCAGATCAAGGGTATCTTAGATGGAGCGTAGCGCAGAATAGCGAACCCCTTAGGAATTGTATACCCGAGTTTTGGAAAGAACAAAAATGCTGTGCATCGGCATAGCCCTACTACAATCTCTCTATACAAGCATTTTTTTATTGTGTTACAGCAAAGAAATAAGTGAGTGCTTGACGCACGAGAACAACTGTGAGCACGCAAACGCTCAAAACGCGTATTTTACAGCTTGCAAAACATTTTTTTTTTCAGATGAGTCCGTGGGCATACATATGGGGGACTTGGGAATATACAGGGTGGTCCAAAATTATGAGGACCGCGTGCGCGCGCAGTCATATCCACTTTTTTCCGTATCGCTCCATTTTCATCTCGTTTTCTGTGCACTATGTGAAAGGGTACAATGTCTTCTTCCTACTGAAACCAAATATTCATGCACTTCTCAACTAGTGAAATAACTGCATCACCTTACGTCAGTCCTCAAATTGAACTCACTAGGGGCTGTGGCACGTTGCATCTAGCGGCAGTCCAACGAATCAGGGAAGCTCTTATGAGCAACAGTTCAACTCTTCAATAAGTTTGGAACCACCACAGATGGAAAATTCGGAGGCTCGAAAGTTACAGTTACCACCAGGACAATTATCAGATGCAGAAACTAGCTCTCCCCTTGTCGACTTTCGTACTCCCAAAATGAAAAAATTGATGTGAAAACCCAGCCAGACACTCTAAAGACTCCACATCTGTAGTGGATAGAAAGCCACTCGAGTAGCTATGGACAAAATCCCCTGAAAAGCGATTTTTCGAGTTCCTTGCTTTTGAAGAATTGTTACATAGGAACCTTTTATCTTATATCACTAGACTTCTGTATTTTACACCCTGGAGGCAAGTGCCACAAAACTTCGATCCCCTGAAGAAAAGCGGAGGCAGAGGGCTTGGAAACATTTTGAGACGCCTTTGTGCGCCATCCCCTTCATCTGAAGGCTCGCGTGAACGCGGCAGGTGGCAGATCTCAATTCTATTCTGGAATTACTTTGAGATAAGAGTTGCAAACACTTCCCTGAAGTTTGTTTGTTCCATCAAGCTACTATGCGTTTTTAACGACACAATGTCTTGGTCCTCATAATTTTGGCCCACCCTGCAGTTTGGAGCTAACTCAAACCCGACCCGTTAACTTTTCTACTCGAACAATGTGGGCCCTTCCACATGCCAACGCTGACCACATCGTCTCCCCGCAGGAATATGTAGAGTCATTTTTTTCCGTTTGATCTCGGAAAGCATGTGAATGCAATGCTTGATTCCACCCGGCAAGTCTGCTCGAGAGCAGCTGACTTCGGAAAGTCGAAAGAGCGGATTGCTTGTCGCGGGCATGATCTCGGGAACCAAGCAATTATAGAACAATGACTTCCGCCTCACTATAATCGCTATGCTTGACATCAAATATGCACTCTAAAAAACTCACCTAGACCTCACCCTTCAAGTTGCACCCCTTGCATAAAGTGCGCACTCTAAAGACTCACCATATAGCCACTGCAGAACACCAATTAGCCAATGAGATCAGGTGCACTTTGGTGTGGAAGTAGAAATATCGAAAATAGTAATTGAAGGTGAAAAATGAATAGTTGGCGAGTATATTTGGAAATAATAGCGACAAGAAAATAATGTCGGCGAAGGCTAATACGGCCAGGAACGTGTTTGCCCTGAAATGAGCACGTCTTAGGCTACAAATCGTATCCATGATGAGAACTTCCTATACTTCACAAACAGTGACCAAATCAGGTTATATTTCCAGCTGACCCGAAAGTGCCTTTCGAGCATAGTTTCAGACCCGTACCCGGACCCGCTAGAATTGTTCACTCATCCAGAGTCCCATGCACTTACGAGATATAACCCCCGTCGGCTGTTGGTTTGATTGTCGCCGAATGTAATTTCCGTGGCCACGAGGCAGTGTTTCGAAGCCAATGACCTTTGATCCGTGGGATCCCGAGCGTGAAAACAATTGCCACGCAATGATTCTTCCCCTTCCATCCCTTCCAATGAAATGGAATTTTCGTCGAATCCATTCACACGTGTTGCCGTATTTGGACAGCAAACTTAGTCAGTTATGCATTGTGAAGCCTGCATAAACAACCGCTTCAAGCCAGTTTACCCCTGCCTTGTTCTCGTTATACGCCTAACACGCCCAAAGCAACGGTGGAATTCCCAGGGGGAAATCTTCGGGTGTGATTGCACACCGACGCAATGCCGAGAAGTGTCCTATGAGCAAAGATCACTCATAGTTTGGAATGGGTACAAGAGATCTTTCAAATGTTAAAGACGACCGCATGAGAACTCACCGGCTTCGCATACCCGGATTGAGCAGCACTGTCAAATTGAGGACATTACCCAGAATACCGAATACGGCTATCGCGATACGAAGTACGGCCTAATCGCTGGGGTGAAGTAATCTAAACAAGAGAGTTAATCATTAAAAGGGGCAAGAATTCAATCTGCTTCTAGGCGCTGTGCCGAGTTCTTAATAAGCCCTCGATAAATACAACTTAGCTGGTCTACCGGGAAAACTTCAAGCAAATTGTCACTTACTCAATAAAATACGCTTGTGCATAGAGCAAGGCTTTTGCTGGAACTTTCAAAGTGTACTTTTGCATTTGTTTACTCAAATAGAATCACACTAGGCTCAGCGGTTTCTCCCAGCTTTCTATACACCAGTTTGGCTCTTTCGAACAACGATCTACGTGAACCCGCTTCTTTGAAAACCCTCAGTATGGTGCTCTCGCCTGCGCTCTCTCGCCTTAAGAGCGGCTCATGATTACTGTGATCTCACACATTCAAACTTTTGCCACACTGTAATTGGCTCACCCACCCGGAGTCCCTCCTTCCTCCAAGGCTTAGTCCTAAGGCTCTCACCTTCCTCCTTGGGATTTGTGAGCCGAGCCATATGCCGTTCCCTGATCGTCTGTGCTCTAGCCATTCGCGGCAGAACCATTGAGGAAAGTTGAAGAAGTCCGTAAACCGACTTTCAATACTGTTTAAAGAAGGGCTAAAGTCCACATTCGTTGTACTACAGTACCCAGATGAGCTGCATGAATACCTGCAATTTATTTTCGCACGAAAGGAATTTTGGCAGGGTTTATTTAGAGGACTGGACACCAAATAATAAGTTGTAAAGCCCTTTTTGCTACACGACATTGTTAGGTTTGGTCTCTGAGCGCGCATCTTCTTTCCCTAAAAGTGCGCTCATCAGATCTAAAGCCGAAAAAAAATTGTTAGCGACGAAGAATTTTCTTTTTGATCCAGTGACCACAAGTAATTTTGAAGAACGTAATATTATAGTTGATAATGGAACACAAATGCGCATGTGTTGCCCTTCAGCGTAACCCTACGGTGGCTTAACCGGTCAGGGATATTCGCTTGTAATTATAATAGAATAAAAAAAACAATTCCGTGTTTTCACATTCGCAACACGTTGACCATTTTGGTCACAGCAGTACCGTTAATGAAAGTCGGTTGCCCTCTCAACCCACGATTGTTCAATTTTGTGGGGCGAAATCGGATAATTGCCCAGACAAGAGGATTTTACAGGAAGGAAGTGAAAGCTAAAAAAGCGCTCAGAGGATATCCATTGGGTGCAATGCCGTCTGGTTGCAAGATCCTTATCCACAAAAGACTTTTGAAATACTCTGAATAGTCGTCGGACACCTAACCATCGAAGAGTTTTCAAACTGTTCTATGGGTCGAATTTAGACAACCATAACATTACTACATTTGGGAAATGGAAAATGCTCGAAAGCCTGATCACAAAGCTAGAAAACTGCAAAATTGTAACTGCCAGGAAGCTGTGAGCAGGTTGGAAGTGTTGATGCGGTAGCGTCACATATGAACCGTGCTAAGGGTGCTTAGGGGTCACCGTATAATCTGTAGTGGTGATGCTCTCGCTCCAGCCGTAGGTCATGAGCGCTCTTTCCTTTGGTGGGAAATCTGATGCCTATTCACTGCTTAACGTGATTCAAATCCTGGACGCTAGCAGGCGTTGCATACGTCACGCTTGCACTTCCAGGCCCAATTATTTGACTGCTTACAACTGTCTTGGCAGCGTCATTTTACAATTTTAGTTTCCAGATTTGTAATAAGTTTTTGAAAGTCCACCGATGTGTCTGAAACTTAATTCAAACTTCTATGGGAAGTCGAGGGCCTTCCCTGGTGAGTGGAAGCTTACCTCTGTAAGGTTGTACTCCAGTGGGGTGCCATTCATCATCTGTTGGTGTTCGGTTAAGCACACATGGGAGAAGTTGGCCATTTCCGAGTAACCTGAAATAGGTTAACCCCTGTAGTTTCACCCCTCACACTTACAATTATATACTGTAGAACGGCGGAAAACGAAATAATCAAGTGAGGAACCAACAAACATAGCGAATTTGAAACCGGGAATTTTCGAGAGTTGACCTCTATTTCGGAAAAAGAGGAGTGCAGCCTGCTCACCACAAGTGACGACGACCAAGAAAAAAAGCAGCTCTTCTCGTCTTCCGAAACGGAGGATAGCCTTAGGAAATTTTCTTCGACCAAAGAAGCTTGAATGTGGAAGACTTATTAATGGTCTGACCTTGTTGACCGAATTGTCTTCCTCAAGGGCCAGGCTACCCCTGCAAACAGGCGCTATAATTTTACTGTAGAATAATTTAACGAACTATAGCTAACACAGAGTGATGTTGTTCCACGCAAGAACCTTCTTGACTGAACAAAGGATTCAAACGACGATATCGAAGTTCTACGAGCAACGGAAGTTGGAGATTTCAAGGGTTGGCAAATTAGGCGATACGTTATGCTGTTCATCTGATGATGAGAGGGGAAGGAAATACATAAAAACTTATTAACTTTGTAGAAAATACTCCCTTCCTTTCTTTTCAGATTGATTTTTTGTTTCTGTATACAGGAATAGCTTACTTTATGAGGTTGTCCTTGGTTAGGAAAGCAACTAAAATTTAAAAAGGATTTTCTACATCCTTAGTCGGCGAAGCATGTCACTTTGGTAGGATATACTAAAAGGCGGGGTGCTTATGAACCTAATTCCCTTTCGTGTTATGTTGTGAGAAATTTTCCAGTCAAGAAATATTTTAAGCTACTACTTCATAGTCGCGAAACTAACGAATAGTCATTAGTAATTAGCCCGACAGGGCATACTAAGCACGAAAAAAATCAGCGCAAAGAAGATTTTGTTGAGAGAAAGGCTCAAGAATATAATAGAATAAGGATTTATAATTACAGTTTAGCGCCGCACGCTACCGCGCGCATTAAACGGAAGGTCGGGATGAGACAGGACAGCCGACGAAGCGCTAGATTCACCGCTAACATAAGCTCTTTATCTTAGCAGAAGCTCACCGTTTGATACGCGCAGTGGAGTGCGGAGCTAAAGTGGTGTCTGTAAACAACCACCATGCATCGAATGCCAGTGTAATTTAGCGGTCGGATTGTGTGTGATGTTAAAATATAAACATCCAGCACTCGTTATCGTATTTTTGAACTTACACCATACATTTTTAGGAACTCTGGGGGGCATAGCGGTTTAGTGGTATTTCGGGCTGATGATAACAACGCAAATGGAAGAATATTGAAATGAAATGCTTTATCTAAAGTCTGGTTTTGAGTGACCTCTATATTCTTGCGCATATCGTTATTATAGGCCCTTATCAGCCGTTATCCCTTCCTTTTTTCCACCATATATGCTCCCGTAATACCCCCCCCCCCCACAACACTTCTTCGAACCAACGCCTCACTGATGCTGGGACGCCCTCTATGGATATCGTGGAATTGGCGTTCTGGCGCCTCTTATCGGCCCTTATCAATCGTTATCAGTTTCTGGCACCCACCAACAATGTCCCCGTCCCACCCCACATAACACTTGTAAGTATGGTTGCTCTGGTGTCAACGCGAGCCAGGCAACGGAATCGACGACTTCAGCGTTCTGGCGCGCCTTATCGGCCCTTATCAATCGTTATCAGTTTCTGGCACCCACCAACAATGTCCCCGTCCCACCCCACATAACACTTGTAAGTATGGTTGCTCTGGTGTCAACGCGAGCTGGGTAACGGAATCGACGACTTTTGCGTTCTGACGCCCCTTATCAGCCCTTATCAGTTGCAATCACTTTCCATCACCCACCAACAATGTCCCCGTCCCACCCCACATACACTTGCGAAGTATGCTCTGGTGTCAACGCGAGCCAGGCAACGGAATCGACGACTTTTGCGTTCTAGCGCATCTTATCAGCCATTATCAGTTGCTATCGCTTCCAATCATGTACCACCAATGTCCCGGGACCGCCCCACATAACACTTGTAAGTATAGACGCTCTTACCAATATGAACGGCAAAACGAAATTGGCGATGCTCGCTTTCTAGCCCCTCTTATCAGCTATTATCAGTCGTTATCAGTTCCTATCACGTACCACTTGTGTCCCCATCCCACCCCCTATAACATATGTAAGAACCACTGCGCTATCATTACTGTGACTCGAGCTATGAATTTCCGGTCAAACACACACACACACACACACACACACCAACAGACACACGCTAGCCGCTTATATATAGTAGGATTGACTTCTGTATAAATAAGTAACGCAAGACTCAACACTTCATTGAATGTGCCAGCGCATTCATTTCGTTGAGGAACTGTGAAAGCGATGGAGCGCTTCTCTGTTTCGCCCAACATGCAGCGCGGATTCTGGTGTAGGTTAAATTGCTAGATCTGAAGAAGTGGAAGCCTTTGATCCCATGCACTCCTGTACCGCCTTATATGATGCATGGAACCTCCACCAAAGAGGAGTAGCCAAATCTAACGTATTGGTTCCCATCATGACGTCGCTAACTTATATTGATAGCCATCACTGATACATTGGGCAAACCTGGATGCTTAGTCCCATACTCACAATGCGCTCACCAGTCTCTCCCAGCCCCAGCCATTCGAGTGCTGGCAGTACAGAAACACTGATGTATAAGCTTCCTGGATAGGGAAAAGCAAAAGAGTATGTAGTCGCGCCACGCCCAGTAGGTTTCACCATCATTTACTTTTGGAAATGTGCCCTGACCAAATGTGCCCTAGCCAAATGTGCCTCAGCCAAAGCTGAACTGAGCCTCAATAAGCAAGGAATTGGGATTGCCAAAGCCAGGAGATCATTCCTCATTAACCACGGTCCATTTTGTACACGCTCAAGTCATTTGAAGGACTCCAGGAAAATCAGGAAAAGTTATGGCAAAGAAAATGAATTGCGGATTAAATTGAAATTGCAGTGGGTACCACTTCCACCTCACGATTTTCCGAAGACTGCAAATACTTTCTGCCTTTTTAGTAATAAGGGAACGGTCTGTACTAAGCTACGCTTATATTTGATATTTGAGTTTCTTGTTCTAATTATCCAGAAAGATTCATAGAGCTTGACAGAAAACACTGAGAGGGTGCGGCTAAGCTTGATCCTAATTCGGAGTGATTGCCGAAATCTGAGAGATCAAGTTCCTTAGTTTCGGATCAGTTTCAATACAAAACTATGAAATATCGTGGTAAAACAGCAGAAGCCGATCAAAAGCCACAATTAAGGGCATCTAGTCAATTACCACATATATAAAAATGTATCCGAGAATTGACGAATAGTTGCTAACTGTCATGAAATGGGGAAGAATTTCAATGTGGGAAACTTCAAGGTGATTCAGCTCATAGAGTAAAAGGTATTTATGACGATGATTTGGTGCTGACCAAATTTGAAGGCAAGAAGAGCTAAACGATGCAACAGTGAAGGCGGAACCAGAAGGAACAGTCGAGAACCTAAAAAATGTGGCCATCATACCTCTAAGCGTTGATCTTGGGCGAACTCACGGAAAAAATAGTGACCGTTGGAGCGGTGGCACCCTGAAGAAGGTGTGTTTTGACAAGATTAGAAACAGCTGCTGGTGGTGTTGAGCGCAGTTTTCCAATAAAAATCGTGGATAGCAGTATTAACGTCGTAAATTGACAGAAACCCCAATCGCAGAAGGAGAAAATTCGGAGGCGGAGATGAACTTGGATAGAAGCCCAAATACCCTGATTAACCCTTGCGTGAATATCGTCGTGAAAATGGGGCATATCACACCCGTCACCGCCTTGCTCCATGTCTAGTGGCGCATAGATACCCGTAGTGCAAATCCAAGTTATGGGGCTCACCGCATTCAATGA
>MU891985.1:0-14833 GCA_036418205.1 Ostertagia ostertagi
GGATGTGTACGGTCGGATATTCGTCGACGACTCGTCGAGGATTTTCGCTTGTTCAGTCACGCTCTCCCGCGCGGACATTCACTCTCGACATTATTCTCAAAGCAAAGAGCCATAGTCGAGGATTTCCTCACCGTTATTCACCCTTTTCAACTCTCCAGAACACACTGCAACACAAGGCTCACAAACGCTTTTGTCCAGATTCTTGCCCAATGGACCCACCCAAAACCCTGAAGGGGTGGGGAGGGCTTGAGTTCATCTTGAATTTTACCTTTCTCCTTTTTCTCAGAAATGAGTGTTTTCACAGTGCATTAGTATCCTATAAACCTTCTCATATAAGTATGAAAAAAATCAAGTATGCGGTATTCTCGGTGAGCTATGCCCGGACGCGAATTTCCACATAAGGCCGACGTCGGACTTTGCGAATCGCTAGCGTCTGCGGTCGCGTCGCGGCCAGTGAATCACTCAATTGGCTGGTACCGCAACGCGACCGCGGACGCTAGCGAATCGCGCGATTCGCAAAGTCTGACATCGGCCTAAAAAATGTTGAAGAGCATTATCAATTCAAAAAAGAAGACCAAAAAATCGAAAATTCTGTCAGAAACTGGGGAATTCTCTTCGGTGTTGCACCAGTGGATGGTAGATGTCGGCTGTGCTCAGATGTCTTGGTCGCGGTGGCTCAGCTCGGCTGCTTTTCTTCATTGGACAGCTTTGACGTCGGCCAATGATGGATTGAGTAATAGAGCTCTTCAAGAGACTCCCCGATAGCGACTCTGAAAAGACACGGTACAATGACCTATTGGTTAGTCTAATGAAACCCACTGCAACAAAATACTCGCGCAAAAGTAATGTTGTTAGCTGCATCTCGGGTTATCGACAGGAGAAGGCCGTAGCGTGGCGAGAAGGCAGAGACGCAGACGAGCAGCGAACGACTGGCACTTACAATTAGTGATTTCGCGTCGAGTTGAACAGAAGGTACTACAGCACGTCCCGCATCATAGAGCACGCGGTGCGACTCGTCCGCTGATCAACTGCGTCCCTGCATTCACGCCGAGTGAAGGGCCTCCTGTCGGGTATCCCTTCATCTTAAACAGGGAGCAAAAACATACGATGGTTTGAGCACTTCAGAACGCAGTACACGCATACACAAACACAATTATTCTGCTTAGAAGCACGTACTCTCGCAGTTATGATGCCACTCGAATTGCAGCAATCGTACCAGAAAGATATGGCGCCTCCAGCGTGCGCTACGGATGTATGGGTGTGATCGGTGAAGTTGTTAGATTGGTGATGTTAACTGGTTAAGATGTTCAAAGAAGGTAAAAGCAACAAATTTGGCCATTAGATAGGCGGAAAGTTCTCGTCCGACTCTGTTTTGAATACTTTGAAACTATCCGACATGCAACTCAAGAGGTGTGTACAGTACCTTTTACCCTCGACGCCGACGCTTGGTCAGATTAGTTTGTTTGTTGACGTTTTTCTCCTCGAGAAGGCGCGAGTTGGGACACGAACCAATCATTGAGTGCCCCTCTTATCTGATTCTCTGCCTGAGGTTTTTCGTTTAGGAGAGCTGATGGGGCCAAAGAGGCAGCGATCGAACAACGTTAGGACGAAGCTGTAAGAAACCTGGGTGATCACCAGCCAGCAACGATCCACGGTCAACCGTCCATTGATAAATTACTAACGGGATAGGCTTATGTGGCATTTGGAGGGGCTGTAGTGGAACATGTAGCGGGTTCGTTTTGTGGTGGGTTTGTAAGGGAGGCCGTCTTTGACGAGTTTTCAAGAATTTCTTGAATTTATCACGAAGATAGCGTGCCCGCTCAAGGACACCTTTGGAGTGAAAAGTGTGCGCACTAGTAGTGGGTACGGGATTCGGAATCAAGTACCGCAGAAACTCAGACATTACCGCTACTATAAGCAAATACAGAATAACCGCGGAGTTAAAGGCACAACCCAGACAATGGACACTGAACGCTTGCCTTTGGTCTATGGTATAGACCCCTTGAAGACAATCACAAATGTGGTGTTCCCGTGGGCGGAAACAAACCAGCCAAGAGCGCGCAGGCCCTTGAAAATCAAGCTGAGCACATACGTTTAATCTATCAGGCAGGATTGTCTCCTCTCTCCATTTAACGCTCTCTCGCCTCATACTCGCCTCGCCGCCGCTTAGTCGTTTTCGATTCCATTCGCCAGAGCGATTAGCTAGGTACATGAAGCTCCTTAACACTAGCGTCATTCAACAGCATTTATTTTCTTGACTTGCGCCCTGAGCCTATTTCGCACCAATACATTCGCATTCGTGTGCAACAGCCACACCAATGTGATCCTGGGGCATCCCTTTAACACGTTGACGACATCGCGCGTTTTGGGTTTTTGCACCGCGTGGGACAAGGGCGCTTTTGCGAGCGCGCCGTCACACCTCACACCGTAAATTTCGAACGATAACCTTGGGAAGCTTCAAAGGTACGAAACCATTTCAGCAATATTCAATGCGTAGAAAGTAATCGAAGATATAGTAGCGAAATTCCGATCAAAAAACGTGAAATGGTGAAGAAATTGGAATTTAAGTCCTTTTCTCTGTAGTGGATGCCAAAACTATTTTCGATGTGGATGTGTCAAGTGAAACATATATCTTTCTATCCCTTTAAGTTTGTATTTACTTTCACTACCTTTTCTCACTGACATGTTCATCAGAATAGGAAGAAAACGAGGGATGAACCGAGCTGCCAATTCCGCTGTGCTTAAAAAACTTCTGCTAAACTGGAGCATATTTGATCATACCGTGACCCATGTCGTTTACAGTTATGTTATGTTGTAATCCATAGAATAGAGGCAAGCAAATTGGGAAGAATCCCCGCATACGCTAGAAAAAGGGATGACAAGGGTGAGACGCGCAACCGCGTCTCAATGTCCAACGAGGTGCGCAAAGTGAGACGCGTTACCGCGTCTCAATGTCGTCAATGTGTTAAGGTGAGGTCGTCGGTGCTGATAGGAGCACATTTTTCGTCAAAATTTTTAAAAATTTTTCCCAATTTAACGGCTGATCCGTGCCCTTCAACATTAATGGACCGGGTGCTTGTCGACGTCCACTACAATCTCACACCGCAGAGCAACCTAGGTTAAGCTGGAGAAATGCATGGGGCCGGATCTGCCCCTCAAGCTCCAACACAGCGCTGACCTTGCTCCACCTGAATACTGCCTCTGAGTCACCTCCAGCTTCACGCACGGAATTTCAGGAAATTCACAAGACGGGGAGCATGTATTGCAAACGCTTTCGATTAGTATTTGAAATTCAGCTCCAACCATGCTGACAGGACACGGAAGGAAGCGGCGCATAGCAGCATAGGGAACTGTGCTGATCTTTAGATCGCTTTTATATTAAATTTACAACAAAAACAGAATCTGAGAGAAGCTTTCGTGCCATCGCATTAGCATTCATTGTTAGTTGCTCCAAATGAAGGTGTTAGTATGTAGCATTCCTAGCATTTGGCTTTGTATTGCAACTTTCATTTCGATCTTCTGGACTTCTTCAGATTTCGAAGCTCCACCACTCGAAGGATGACGCGCGACTTTTGCCCTTTGCTTGTCGAATGATGTGGGAGTAGCTTGCATTGGGCAGAAGCTGCCATATCCTTGCTCTGTAGCGTCTTCCTATTGCTAAGTGTTAGACGTTCTGAACAAGTCAATATCATTCTACATAGTGAAAGGCACATCCTTATAGCCTTGTATAGGTGTTGGGCCGCAAACGAATCTATATGTCGTGGCTTGGTCGAAGATTGATGATAAGAACTAAAGAGAACTACTATATCCCTTCTAACGTATACACCGCCTTTAGGGAAGGAGTTGCACGAAGTCTACGAGCGATACCGAGTAATGCTGCAAGTACGCTTCTCTGGGGACTGCCCCAACAATTCTCTTTGTTCTCTTCCTTATTTGATCACCTTGCTAGCAAATTCTAGGTCTTTTTCAGGAGCATAAAACCAACCAAGGTCATAGCGGAATATGCCTCCAGCCATTTGGGACTGTCACCCTATGCCTAAAAAGTGTTGATAAAGTAGAACAGAGGGATTTTTCTCCGTAAGTCATGCAGATGGTGTAAGGTCCACAGTGGATCAGCAGGCATCAGCACGGTTCGTCGAAGAAGCTTTTGCAGTTGTACCAGACGTTATTTATGGTCAAAACAAGTTGCGCTGAAGTCTAATGATCCATACTTCTGCTAGCAACTTGTGCTGGCTTCACAATTGCTGGATAAGCAAGTTGCAGTTATCATTTGAGACAGCTGCGAGACGAGCTTTCGTTTTGGCCAAATCTTCCCCATAGGCCCAGCTCGTCGAGGCATCACAATTCCAACGACTTAACGAGATGACCCAAAAGCTGCCCACGAGCGTTACGATCAATTGTCCGCTGTCAGTGATCAATCGACCGTTCGAACACACGAGCCTAGTTCTAACAGTCTAACAAGTGTGTAGTTTAACAAGTGTTAGAGACACTGGGTCAGTCAAGCTTGCTACTCACTCTCAACTGTCCATCTAATCTATTCTGTATCTAGTAGTGCCTTTTTGGAGATTTGCCAAGTTTTAATTACAATTCAATGTTACTAAATTTTAAGATCGTTCAATAACAGTTCATGACACATGAATATACGGAGCGTTTCGTGGACAAGGATAACATTGATAATTAATGAGGTCTGAAAAGAAGGCATCAAGAACAGCTCGCAAAGTTCAAACGCCAGCTGCGATTTCATGGTTTTCACAGTACGCTTCCATTCCAACAAGAATGACATACGGCTGAGAAAAAAGTGAGATCTAAATAATTTCTACGAACAAGGAAGGAATCGTTCCAAGGCAGTTCCGTACTTCTTCTTATTTCATACTGTCGAAAGACATGGTAACTTGTTTCGCCCATGCTTAATTTGACGATGAATTATTTCATTGTGACGTTGACTTCTACTACACTAATTACATGATTTTAGGCCAGAATCTTTAATTTAGTGGTGGGCAGAAACCTGAGTTCTGAAAAAGCTTGTCCTCGCAGCGCGGGACCTCGAACTTGCAACCTTGCCAATTGCGCTTACAAGTTATTGTATCATTAAGTTCGCCACGAAAACCTGAGTTAGGGCGAAACGGTGCCCCGGGCTCCAAAGTAGCAGACTTGCCTGCTAAGCGAGAGATGGGGGGTTAGAGTCCCACCTAGGGCAAAAGTTTTGTTCATAACCCAGCGTTCCTATGAAAAAGTCGGAACGCGACCTGCGGTGTCAAAACAACAATTAGAGGAACTGGAGGTCATTTCAACGGATTATTGATTGTCTCTTAGTTGTAAATAAGGAACACCTTTGATTTATATGGGGAACAACCACCTGGGATTGAGGAAAATGAGTGGGCGAGCACAGGCTCAAGCATCTTTACACACTGCGTGCCATGCACATCCCTCACACCGACGTCTGCGTCTAGCCCATTTTCCTATGCTCTCTCATCTCTATTACTATTTTCACTCCTCAGTGAACAGTTTCCCTGAGGCTCACGACTTGCATGCATAATTGTCTTCACTGTAAAGTCAAACATGTCGCACACTGTTTCATATTTATCATTAATAATCTAGCTACCCTCCTTTTCCAAAAACAAGAAGAGCGTCGGGTGCAGACACCACAAATGACGAGTTCCTCCAATTAAATCTTATTAATAGTGAGTCATAGTGGTAGCCGAAAACATTCACGTTTTGTAGAGGCCGTCGATACTTGTGGTGTGTGGTCTGCACCCGACGCTCTTCTCGTCTTTCGAAAAGGAGGGTATAGAAATGGAGATGTTGAAAAATATTTTGGCAGGAATGCTTCTCCAAGCTGTTTCTCACAAACCACTTGGAAACTTTTAGCTAGAGGGAATGCTTAGGTATCACATAAAACATCGTATTTCGAAACGTCAAATTTTTGACCTGTTCATGGCAAAATGCATATTTTTGATCAGTCACATCATCAATTTGATTTATAAAACAAATGCATGGCTTACACTAGAGAAACTGTCCAGGGCTAACTTACATGAATCAGTAAGTAGTTTTCGAGTTATCTATACCGGTGCTTGGTCATTATTGCTCACATACAGGCTGTAACGTCAACCCCTCTCATGGAACGCTCATAATACAACAATATTAGAATGATTGATGAGGCATTTGCCAATTAAGGACACCAGTGGAATTGAGGTCTGATGTAATTCTGTCTTCTGACAGAGACATCTTTCAGAAGCAAGAGGAAAGTAAGAGTATACAATGTGATCTTCGTAGAACTAGTTCTTCGTAGAAATCTTCGTTGAAAAGTTTACGCGGGACGTGCTAGTCTTACCACTTAGCGATGATGCATGGCTTACACTGGGATCACTCAGCGGCTGTACAAGGTTACTACAATTTCCTCCAGAGGTTTCGAAAAAATGCAAATGGATGAAAAGTGCCCGGTTCTACATTGATGCAGTTGGAAATTTAGAATATGGGTAATTGCGTGATAAGTGGCAGCTAACAGAGGATGATTGGTATTGCTGTCGAGTCTCCTAAAGACAAGGTTCAGGAACAGCTTGAGTGAAGCCTTGCTCCCGTGAGTAGAGGTGTGTGGTCCCACTGCAGATACCGCGCCTTCTTCGTACATTGAACCGCATCACTATGACATTAGGCGCTAAGGATTTCCTTAGAACGCCATCAGAAAGCATCACGGCCCTCCCATCATTCAATATCTTATCTGCATCGCGGTGATTACTTGCTATGCTCTCTGTTCCCGACTGCTTTGTCATATCCACGACTCACATTATCTCTTATTTTCTGCCCACCTCTTACAAGTTGGGCTCGAAGCGTAGAGCAATAAAGCTTCATTTTTGTGTTTTTGACAATTTTTCCCCTTTTTCTCCACGTGCAGCCCACCTCTCATCCCTCTTTTCATAGTTTAGTTGTTATCCTGATCCTTGCCTTTGAGTTAACTCGATTCAGACGCTGTTTTAGGATTCAAAGGAGAAAGCGCCGTTATAGCGGTGATGCATTTTGAATAACAAATTCGTTTAGGAATCCAATTTACAAAATAGATCCGTCACCTCTATACATCAGTTTTGCGTTTCACTCACCGATTCTCCTATGCACCTTTCGCTGAGTGAGGCTTATCAACCTCAATCGGAAATGACGCGATCCTAAGCAGAACAGAATGAAATTCGATGCCTTGCCGCATATTACCAGCGTGCTGAAAGAAAGATTGTAATGGCTGTGTTGAAATAAAAAAAGGATAAAGGATAAAGCATTTGCCGTTGATCAATCCCTTTTGGGATGCGGCACGCATTCTACTTCCATTTGTACATTCGTAGTGGCGTTTGAATGCGATGTGGCCTATACAATGACTTGCGGGGGCCAGCCGATGTTCCCAGACAAGTCTGGTACCAATTAACCGACCCCGGAGGGATGGAAGGCTTGGTTGGCCCGGGCGACTCACGACCCAGGATTTGATCCCCGGACCGCTCGCGTGGTAAGCGTGCCACTTGCCACTACACCACTTCCGCCCTTAAATAAGAATAGAAAAAAAAAACTTAGGGTAAATATGAAATTGAAATGGCAGTAATTGTTGTTGAGACACATTCAATGCGCCTATCTTCAGCCTCGCTGTACAGGTTTTCCATTTTTTAAACCATATGTCCACTTTCCTAGAGCTATAGAAACGCCTAACCCTCCCGGTTCAAATGGCCAGTGGAAAAAAATAAAGGATCTCATGACCTATCCTTTCGTTCTCGGACTCCGTTAAGAGCTGGAAAGAGGATTCCACGATAAGCCGAAGTTCAAAAGCTGAAGAACTTCTGCTAGAAAAGGGGAAGGGCAGGTCCCTTAAAAATGAGACGACCACCCGTTAGGCCTAATCACAAGCCTTCACCGTCCCCTGACTGACTTTCCCTCCCGTCGTATCTCATATCCCTGTGCGGACACCACCAGGTGAGCAGTAGGACACAAAAGCAGCGCGTTCACGTTATGGGTGTCATATCCTTGACGAAAACTCCATCTATGCGGAGTATCAAGCCAGACAAAAAGAGCAAAAAGGGGTCCCGTTTAATGGGTTTGAGCTCATCTTCTTGGTTTTCCTTCATCTTTGCATAGCTAATCACCTCCACCTCGATTCCTAATAGGCTGCATTTCTGCTGTGAAATTCGTCTTCAACGTCAAAGCTCGAAAACACAGCTAAAGTTTCGAATATGTAAAGGCAAACCTGCAAATCATAGTCAGATCGTAGAGCTCCTGTTGTCTCAAATTGTAGGCGGTTCGGATAAGATGCATAAGAGCTGATGGACCATTAGTTAACGTGAACATCGTGACGATAAACGTCACTGTCAACGTTACACGATGTTCTGTCTTGTGCAGCTGCGTCTCGGTATTTCGTCTGTAATTTGCCGTTATTTGAGGTTGTCATGCAGAACTACTTTTTTTGAGTCTATACAGCTACTTTATTGCATATCCGAACTTGCCTTTCGCGAATTCGTTGAACAAATTCGATTGCGAATGAACCTGGATTTTTTCGCCAAAATGTATTCCTATAAAGAGGTCCCTTTTCTATTACCAAACCCAGATGTGAAACCCAGATGTGAGGAGATTCCACGAGGAAATCCTGCCCATCAAATACATCACCACACTCGGCAAATCACATGGCAAACCTTGCAAATGACAATGACCTCCTGAAAAGAAAGATTCGCGTTTGTTGCGGACTTACAACAACGCTCTAGAGCGTTATTCCCAGGGAAACCCTTGTGTGTGCCGTAGACTTCAGAAATGGTTCATAGGAAAGTGATCCGAACGTTTACATCGAGCAATCGGTTAGAGTATGGAGCCTTCTATGGCTGCAGTTCTTCAATGGTATGCCCACGATCAAACCGGTGTGGATGCAGACGAATATGAAAGTATTGGTGCCAAGTGGGCCGGCAGTGAAGAAAAAAGGAAAAGAATCCGTCGAAAACGCTCAGGTTGAGGGCTCACTCACCTTCCTAATTGGCTGTGCTAAAGGAATGAGAGACTAAGCGCGGAAGAGGAGAGTATGAGGCGAGAGAGCGCAACAGATGAGAGGGCAGGCATTAGCCTACTGCGAATGGGATTTTTGCAGCTGTTGCAGCATACTTTGCAAGGTCGTAACGCCTTCATCGGATGATTTCTATGCACGGTAGGGTCAAATATGTGATTGCCTGCTAGGGCTTTATCTTGAAGACCGAAGAAAATCATCCACACGGATTCTGCCTGGGTTGTGCCTTTGAAGCTCATATTGGTTAAGAGAACTTCAGAAGTGAGCGCAATCAGAGCGTACAAAATGCCTTATCAACAACATTCCAAGGAAACTTGGAAATTACTTCGTGGAATGGCGGCTCAACGAACGCGTTTTAGCAATTTTGATGTCGCGAAACTGTTGAACGGTAAATTTGCAGACGGTGCGACTGATCTAATTGTTGAAGAAAGCTCTTCGGAGTTTGAATTCATGTATGGGAGAGTTTCTTGCCAGCCGACCCACATTGTTTCTGACGGTTTTTGGTCGAATTCGTTTATTTTGGAAATTTTAGCTCTCCAAACAAGCAACACACAACAACGAGTTCCAAGAGTGGCCATGAACTGGATACCCCAGGCGCCAAGCGAGGAAGAGGCCGTCCCAGAAACACGTGGAGACGAACGTTCGAGAATGATTTCAAGATCATGAATGTTTCTAGGAATGAAGGAGAAATGATTGCACAAGAATCGGCAACAGTGGAAAGAATTCGTCGCCCGATGTGCTCTTCAGCACGGGAGGAACTAAGTCTAAGTCTAAGTAAACAAGCACACCAAGAACTCGGACAACTGTTTCGTAATTCATCGTATTATTGAATCTACATTACCTTTCGGTGATGTCGCCTGAGACGGAAAGATTCTTTTGTCGCCTTCGTAGCGCACATAACAGCATCATATTGAGAACGGTGAGCAGCACAATCGGCAGGATAATCATTGCCAACGCGTATATCAGCACACACAGGGAAATGACTTGACGAAATGTTGGTGAAAACGGATTTTCACGGTCTCCAAACCATTTTCTGAAACGACTAGCATGAAAAAACATTCAATAGCCGAAGATGATAGATGGCAGGGTGAAAGGCACATTTTGCCATCAAATAAGTGTGAGCTATTGCACTCAGAAACGAATGCAGTTGTGGTAATCGGTCCACCAGGGATAGAGAAGAGGAAAACTTCCTGAAACCCCAAAACCACAACGACAACGCCTCCGCCGCATCGTATGGCGGCGTTTGCATCCCATCACGATCGGGGCGCAATGTAATTTTGCGCGCTTTCCGCGCCCTTTTTTGAATATCATTGCCAGCCACATTACCGCCTAATTCAGGTAAATAAGCCAGCGCTGATTCACGTAAAAACGCCTCCGCTCGCGCATTGTAACTTTGTACACCTTAGAAACTACCGCAAATTTGCCTATAGAGGTAATTCGATGCCCTGATTACGAAAATGACTTTCATTTTCAGCGGTGGCGCCATCTGGCGCCAGTTGGCGTCACCTTGTCACGACACCTGTTTTCACCAAATTCGGTGTAAACTTCTGTATAGGGTTATTTGGTGTCCTGATTACGAATATGACATTCATTCTCGGCGCTGGCGCTATTTGGCGCCTATTTTCTGCTCGTCTGCGCTCTCCAACCGAGAAATATGCGTTGAACAACGTTAATGCCAAAAACGAATGTCATATTCGTAATCAGGGTCCCAAATAACCCCTATACTGAAGTTTACACCGATTTTGGCGAAAACAAGGGTCGTGACAAGCCAACTGGCGCCAGATGCCGCCACCGCTAAAAATGAATGTCGTTTTCGTGATCAGCATATCGAATTACCCTATAGGCAAGTTACGCTTATCCCTAGATGTGAAATTGCAGCGGAAGTATTTAACGTCGTATTGGCGCGGGCTTATCTATAGGAAACTAATGTACTTTGACCGCAAAATGCAGTGGAAACAAAGTAGGAATGCAGCGCCAAATAAGTTTTATCCACCATACGGATTTGGGACATAGTTAGGAAACTGATTTTTGAGGAGGAGGTCTCTCACTTGATTTATTAGGAATTCGATCCCACAGACTGCGCGACTTAGAGCGCTACAACCTGCTGCTGCGCCAGTTTTGCTCCCCAACTTTGGGTATAACTGGAAACAGAAGCCCATGCTCAATGTAGCTACTTTCACCGCTTCATTATAGCGTGATAATATCTACTATTTATTACGAATTGTCGTGCACGAATGACGACATCGATCTAAGACGTTAACGAGCTTCGGTGCAAATAGAAGTTACTTACTAGCGTGCAATATCAATTTAGCCTCCATTACAGTTATGTTAATGAGTATCGCATTGACGCAAATGGTGCAAGTGAATTATGACCAAGTAGGCGTGTAGTTCAGTTGAGGTTGTTTTCATACCCGACGGAGTGATGTGAAGTGTTTACTGGTGATGGATAGGAACAGAATTGCGTCAGCACGTACAAACAATAGCAAGTAATCAAACTGATTTTCTATATTTTATTAGATGGAGCTAGCTACTGTAGCTGAAAATAACCTTAGGTGTTCTAAAGGTTATTAGACGCAAGAGACCTCAAAAATCTCGAACTTTGTGAAAGGATTTTTAGAAATGGTCATTTCTAGCTGCGCCGGAGATGTTATAAACGCACCTGAGCAGCGCGCACCAGGCTCCAGGCAGGGTCAACCGTCCGTTGGACAAAGTCCAACGCATGGCTCTCTAGCGTGTGAGAGTAATGCCGAGAGTGAACGTACGCACGGAGACACAGACGGCTCGCGCAAGGCGAGTGTGAATGCCGGCGCGGAGAGCGGTCAACGTCGGTCCAACGTCGGTCCAATGTCGGTCCAACGTAACGGTTGACCCTGCTGCCGAGCCAGGCGGGGACATTGTGGCACGGATGCGCGTCCACCTTACTTCCATCCCCCTTCAAAGCCTTGCGCGACCTTATTTCCAAAGTCAATCTGTCGATTTTGTAACGAGTATTGTAAGAGGCTATGAAATTTTTTTCCCCCCGCCGGGTTCAATTCATTTCTCAAGGACTCTCAGAAAAAGGAACTTACTCGCTGTATACTGGCAAACATCTGGAATACAGTTGGGTTTCATGACAATATGATCGAACCAAGCAGTAGTACTCAAAGTGCTGATAGAAGGTCAAAAAAGAAGGACAAACTGCCGGCCACCGCCACAATACAAATTATGACAGCTGGCAATTTCCTAAAAAAAACCGTCTCGGAATCAAATGAGTAGAAAAGAGGAACAATATGGGATGATGTGAAGAAGCCGCTGAAAATTATGCTTATCGGAAGGAATAACTGGAGGCACAAGTACACTTTTCGTGCACCTCCCCACCCAATTGCTCATTCCAGCCGTCAACAACGGTTTTTGAAGTTTTTACCATCCTTAGTACTTACAACTTTTTACTAACTTTACTACTACTTGTACCTAGCACCAACAAATTTAGCACTGATAAGAGTGGAAGAGTTCTTACAGATCCATATTGAACAATAACCAATCAAGTTGGTGAGGTAGGAGCGGTTGATAGAATTGTAGAAGCCACGTTGACTGACAATGAAAGAAAAGAAACAAAGCGACCGCGCTTTCACAAAGGACTCTCTTCATTGTTCCCCAGAAAGGAGCTAGGTTCGTGTCAGACGAGTTGTCTGAACTTGATAGCTCCATGGCCCCATTAACCCTGGCGTATTGAGTCAGCCACCACGTCGTCATCTACGTTGCGTGTCATGGGTGTGCACGAGATATCTCGTCCATTAGCTCACTTTTTAGGGCCTAGCGCCATTGTCACGTACGTTGGAGCTGCGACTACGGCACAACTGCAATACCGGCGGGCAGCTCTATCCCACCCGTAGAATAATTCTTTCGAGACGACTTCAGTTGGGAATGTTGCTTAGAGGCTTTTTACTGAAGAAAGATTTCCATCAGTACACGCTCTTTGTGGGGTTAACAAGCTCCATTGGGATCACTATACCATAGCGCAATGTACCAAATTTATAATTGGGTGGCTCAAGTTAGTTGCATTATAATTGGATATAGATAGTGCTGATTCACTTGAGGGTATTGTGTAGGTTGAGGAGAGAATGAGCTTGACAGTGAGAACCGTTGGTCATTTTGACCCACATTACCCTTTTTTGTTACTTTTTTAAATAAAACAGCTACTTCCACATTGTCTCGTTTAATTCGTATAAATATCTTGGACAACAATTCTGATCCCTGGTGCCTTTCGTAAATCATGAAGCGCCTGCATATTGCTTACTCTAACGAACTTCCCATTTGCAGCTTATTGTGTTATGTAGTGCTTTCTGCCCCGTTGGACCTTGAACCACGAAGACTCCAATATTTTTCAATACTTTAAAATTCGGCGAATAACCTCAAAAATGGCCTCAGAAAGCGAAAGCCCTAATCTGACGCGCTGTTCCGATTTCCGATATCCAAAATTCTATGACACCATTCCAAATTCCATTTGATGTACATTTTGCATTTCCTATCTACTGGACCTATGAAAGGTACGGAGCCGACCACGAATCCGAGTCGTTTTTTGAAATAACCTGGATAAGGTTGTTTCGAGACACTGATTTTCCTAATGGTTTTTCGATTGCCCGTTGAACAAATACATGTACTCACCACCACGACCACGACGCCCTGGCATAAAGAGGATTACGAATTCCAACAAGGCGATCGCTACATACAGCTATCACACACCTGAAACTCAAGTGATTTCGTTTATTCATCCACACCTTATCGGCGAATAACACAATGAACGCGCAGTGTTGGTGAAATCGCTTTTAGGATGCGCCGTGAATTCGACATCCATCAATAATCGCAGCAACATTTTAATGATCGTCAGAAGAAGGTGAGGGATGAAGCCGTGGAATGCAATTTGGAAGGGCGATTGCATGCGCAGATCAAGGGTATCTTAGATGGAGCGTAGCGCAGAATAGCGAACCCCTTAGGAATTGTATACCCGAGTTTTGGAAAGAACAAAAATGCTGTGCATCGGCATAGCCCTACTACAATCTCTCTATACAAGCATTTTTTTATTGTGTTACAGCAAAGAAATAAGTGAGTGCTTGACGCAAGAGAACAAACTGGTGAGCACCAAACGCTCAAACGCGTAATTTTACAGGTTGAAAAACCTTCTTTTCAGATGAGTCCGGTGCCAACTGGGAATGACTTGGGAATGATGGTGCTCTTGGTTGGCCTACAGGGTGGTCCAAAATTATGAGGACCGCGTGCGCGCGCGGTCATATCCACTTTTTTCCGAGTCGCTCCATTTTCATCTCCTTTTCTGTGCACTATGTGAAAGGGTACAATGTCTTCTTCCTAATGAAACCAAATTTCATGCAGTTCTCAAAACTAGTGAAATAACTACATCACCTTACGTCAGTCCTCAAATTGAACTCACTAGGGGCTCTGGCACGTTACATCTAGCGGCAGTCTAACGTATCAGGGAAGCTCTTATGAGCAACAGTTCAACTCTTCAATAAGTTTGGAACCACCACAGATGGAAAATTCGGAGACTCGAAAGTTACAGTTACCACCAGGACAATTATCAGATGCAGAAACTAGCTCTCCCTTGTCGACTTTCGTACTCCCAAAATGAAAAAATTGATGTGAAAACCCAGCCAGACACTCTAAAGACTCCACATCTGTAGTGGATAGAAAGCCACTCGAGTACTCTACTTGGGACTTTTTACAGGACCGAGCACCCAAGAATAAAGCAAAAATCCTCTAAAAAGCGATTTTTCGATTGCTTTCGAAGAATTGTTACATATGGAACCTTTTATCCTAATAGCA
>MU891986.1:0-17981 GCA_036418205.1 Ostertagia ostertagi
GGTACATTGAACCGCACCGAGAGTGGGGTTAGTCATGAGCGTGGCAGTAATGCTACTTACCAAAGCACCGCCGCCATCCTGTCGCTCCTTTTCGTGATACCAATAAATAGCTGGTCGACGGATACTTGAACTTGGTCCTTTAAGCTGCCTCACTCGACGCTTTCGTCTGCGCTCTCTCGCCTTATCAGCGGCTCATGACCACTGTGATCTCACACATTCAAACTTTTGCCACACTGTAGTTGGCTCACCCACCTCGGAGTCCCTCCCCCTTACAAGGCTTAGTCCTAGGCTCTCACCTCCCTCCTTGGGATTTGGAGCCGAGCCAGGCGCCGTTCTCTATCGTCTGTGCTCTCCGCCATTCGTGGCAGGACCATAGAAGAAAGATCAGGGTTTCGGATCCCGAATCGGATCTTGTCTAGGTCGAACAAGCCTGCTGATCGGGCTCAGGCTTGCCTGAGAGGATGGTTCGTTTGTGAATCGATCGAGCGCCGAAAGTGTTTGCCTAAATTGCACCCAAGTGCAGCTAGGATTCACAATTGAATCGAACGCATGGCGCATCTCAAAAGGGATCGATGATTTTAAAAAGCTTCGATCTTCAATCTCTACTCAAAGAGCTGATTGGAGCCGCATCAAAAGTCGCCTTGCTCGTATTCATCAAACCATATTAAGGTTATTGAAGATCTTGACCCTTCTTCTCCCTTCTCCCTCTTAATTTGGACCGTCAGCCGAATTTTCCCGTTGAAGCGATTGGTGTGTAATATTGACTGCTGAATGATAGCGTAGGCTTAAACGTCGGCTTGTATCGGCTTATTGAAGGCTGATTTTAACAGTTATATATAGAATTTTGAAGTATTCCTATTCCATCGCTCGTGATTATCAGATTTAATAAAAATTCCTGGTTAATCACAAACGTTCAAGGACATATGGAAAAAAGTTGTCTGTTATCGTACGTCGCCTATTCCGTGCTATTCCATAATTTATCGCAGAACGAACGCTCGTCTGGCTCGTCCAAAAAATGAAATCGTCTCGCTGGGAAAAACGTTCAACGATCCGGCGAGGGATTTGTTGGCCAAACGCAGGACTTCCTATCGTGTCTGCATCTTGTTCTGGGAGATATATCTTTCTGAAGTGTGAAATAGGAGAGATTGGGAAGGATCTGCCAAGCACTTTCGAGCTTTCTAAGATGCTGTTGCACTTCTAATGATAGGACCCCGTAGAATAAGGTCTTTTATGAAAGGTGAAGAATGTGCCGCTCTTGGGTTGGAAGTGCTTAAGAAAGGCTCTGGGAAGTTGTCATGGTTGCAGCTGATCGTTGCCCTTCATGATCATGGTGTCACGGTCTACGCGGTAGAACGTCTGCGTCGATGTGATTCCTATGCTCTTTCG
Organism: Ostertagia ostertagi; assembly: GCA_036418205.1. NCBI lineage: Eukaryota > Metazoa > Nematoda > Chromadorea > Rhabditida > Trichostrongylidae > Ostertagia > Ostertagia ostertagi. The sequence continues at coordinate 1,387 of MU891986.1, forward strand.
TCGCTGAGTCTATGCTCTCTCATCGACGTGAACTTTCTCACATTGCTTGTCTCCATTTGAGTGTCCCCCAAGAGGCCCATCGCACGGCGAAGGAAGAGGCGCAGACGCGGCAAAGGACGAGTCGCAGCGCGATATGAGACGTAGTATGGTACACTCTGTTTAACCTGACGCCTAACCGCTACAGTATGCGCTGCGACTCGTCCTTTGCCTCGTCTGCGTCTCTTCCTCGGCCGCGCGATGGGCCTCTTAGAGGAATCGCCTTCCATGTTTAGCTAAGCATTCGGTGTTTTCAAAGTATGACCCTGATTTGAATGGCGGACCTCGTTCCTTTCTTATTTCGCTAGCGTTTGCTTCTTATATCTACTTCATCTTCGAGTGGCATAATCACAGGGATTCGATCGTACAAAGTGCCTCAAGGGATTACCGTAGAGCGGGGAGTGGGAGTGCAAGTGGGATGAGCGGGAATGAAAATGGATTCCGTTCACTCTCATCAGCGCGAGTATTATCCCTACTATGTGTAATGCGCTAAGTCTGTCTGTCTGTCTGTCTGTGTGTGTGTCTGTGTGTGGGTGGGTGTATGTCTGCCCGTCTGTCACGCAAATTCGGTACTAGCATAGGGTGAACAGCCGAGCAGGGCCGGGGTCAAGCTGGTATGGGGGGGATCATCTGTCTTTAAAGCGCGCAGAGAAAATCTTCAGGCAGAGTCCGCAATTGGGTGTGGCGTGAGCGGAATGAGCGGTCAGTGCAACCAGATTTCAGATTCAATTCACAGCTCGGCGACTGGGGAAAAAAAAGTGGTGTTAAAGGTGTGACACTGGTAAATCATTTAATCAGGATATCACATTTGGTGGGAGGAGGTGAGGTGTGAATGGTGGGCTGGAGCGCACGAAAGTGCCGGTGGCGTTTATACAAAGCTGATAACTCGGTTTAAGAGTCGGAAGAGCGGGGAAAAAGTAGATAGTGGTCTTGCGAAGGTAGGTAAGGTCAACTGCCAGTTTGGGTGGCTTGTGCAGCGCGCCTAACGTGTGAGCAGAGTTTTGCAGAAGCCTGCGAAAGAAACGATGGCCGTTTATACATTGAATTCCAGTATGAGTTCACTGTATGAGATGAGGGTTGTGAGTGCGCAGCAATGGTTCAGTGTATGGACAGCGGTTGTGCAACAATAGACGGAGAAGAAATGGTGCCTGTGGGCAGTCCCATACTATTATTTCCCTTGGGATTGATTTACTTATTTCACGTGAGCCTTTCCTCGTTTTCTCATGTTTATTTGAAGGGATAGAAACTCCGACAGCTCGCGATGCGAACCTTGTCGTGGGGGTGGTGGCAATGGGCAGCAAAACACTGCGCCCTAGTCGGAGCTCACACCCTGCATCTCGTGCATTCTGGGCAGGTGCGCTAACGTTATTCCATCAAGGCTAAATTTTGCCGTAACTGTGCCAAAACTTTCAATTTTATGATTGATACTGGCGGTTGCTTTCCTCTCACGTGTAAGTGCTGATAAGCTACTGTAAATATGCAAGAAAAAGCCTTGCTGGAATAACAAATTTACATTATGTTCAGCCACTCGTAACGGCGTGCAATATGATCTCTTCCACAGCTTTCTCACTTCAACCACCACTTCTCCCTTTTCATACGCACAACCCTCAGATGCCTGCCATACACAGATTCATAGAACACTCCTTCTTTACACACTTGCCCGGTAGGCAAGCGGTGCGGGTTCGAGTCGCTTCGGAGGAAAGTTTTGTTCGCAACCCAGCATCCTTGTGAGAAATCCTTCTATTTGTTCGGCTCAGTTCTCAGCATCTATCTATATGCAATTTTGCAGTCTTTATGACCTTGACCTTATTTTTCTTTACAATATTCCTTCCTTTCATTTCATTCAATTAGCGCTGTCTGTGAGACAGAAAGGGTCCAAAATCTTTGAACACACGGTTTTTCAAACTTTGTTTTTTTGGCGCCTAAGCAGTTCCCTTCAAATATTCACATGTTGTCTCCGCTACTATTTCTGGATCCTCGTGCTCCAAGGAATCAAGGGACTCAGAAAAATCTTAGTTAATCTTCATAACTTTCTCCGAAAACAATGTATTACCCGAATCTGGTTAATCCACTTGGAATTTACCGCGTCTATGACTTTGATTTCCTATTGCCGATATGATTGAACGCGCGTTGCGTTTTTCTTGGGAAGTGTTTCTTGTGAATAGACAGACATCGCTTGACCTACAAGGAGGGTCATGGAGCGCTTTTCCGAAATGGTTTTTTGCATTTTGTAGAGGCTCATGCGAGGAACACAAAACCATGGTCCATTTTTCCTGAACGCTTCTGGGAACCTCAAAACAGTGGTGAAGAAATGGTCCAAAGTTCAATCCGCCGTGGTGACAAATTTTTGCAATCCATGTTGGAGCCTCCAAATTGTCGCCAAATTACGAGGATGACATGTTAATCGACGCTGGTGCCATTTGGACACAATTTGGAGGCGCCAACATAAATTGCAAAAATTAGACATCACGGAGGATCGAACTTTGGACCATCTCTTCTCCACTATTCTGACCTTCCTAGAAGCGTTCAGGAAAAACGGACCATGGTTTTGTGTTCCTCGCATGAGTCTCTACAAAGTGCAGGAAATCATTTTGGAAAAGCGCTCCATGTCCTGAAAGACCTCCCTTGTTAGCTGTCTTGATTGTCGGGATTGATTGACTGCTATAAGACTTGTCTACCGCATAAGGAAGCCCACATGAAAACCTCATGACTCACGCCTGGGTAGGCTGACATCTACAAATCATTACAAAACCAATTACACGTTACGCTGTCCCCAAAAGTTGAAATAGGAGACGTTTTCGTTGCCCATAATAAGAAGAATGATCGCTGAATTGTCGCCTTTGTTTTGAGTCTGTGAAACCTTCGAGTGATAAAAACCAATCACCGCAAGTTATCTTCTTAGATGATCAATGTCCAACTGGTTTTCAAGTTTTCCCGTGGTAGTAGAAAACAGTTTTAGGGTGATTCACATTCAGTTTTTCGATTCGGCGATGTTCCCTTGGTTTGATATCTCTTGAACAAAATGATTGACGAGAATTTCGATTGATTTGTTAAGGGAAAGGATTGGTTCAAGACGTATGCATGTGAGCCATTCATGATGTATTTTGTCAAGTGTGAGTCTTCTAGACTCAAACAGGTTTTTCGATGATTTTTGAAATTAAATTCTCTGCTTATATCCGTGAATGGAGCCGTGTATAATGGCAACCCCTATAGGTTGCACGATTTCTGTATTAGGTCTCATTCAAAATATTGAGGCCTTCATCAATGCAGGTCTGAATGATAAGGAGCAGGTGGATCTATGGAGATGAAGATGTCACGATGGAGCCTGAATCCGTGATAGCTCTTCATGCCGATTTTGCGGCAACTGGGTCTGAGCAAAGCTCTTCATCGTCACAAAAGTTAACACGACCTCTCCATAGATAACAGGCCTAATTAACTAATTATTTTTCTAGTTCAGAAACTCCTACCAAACCTTCCAACGGCTCTTGCCTTTTCCAGTGAAGAACTCGGCGGCCTTCGTCCTAGCTGCTCTCTTCTCTGACGACAAGCAAACCAGCCCTTTTGGCGCTTCGGCTGGGACCGTATGCTGAATGTTGGGGAGGGGATGGAGTCCCCGACGGTGGACGGACCACTTCAACTCGGTCCTTAGAACCGCCACAATTTGGTGCTCACCTCAGAACTAAGCCTTAAAGAGAGGACGGGTCCGTCCCCTCTCCAAGGCTTAGTCCTGGGGTGAGCAAACCAGCCCTTCTGGCGGAGCGTTGTGGGACCAGCTGCACCATGGTGAAGTTTCTTTCCTTGTACCACTGTTTGAAGTAAACCGTCGACCGTTGGGACCATTCCCTCCCACAACCATTCGGCATTACGGTCCAGCGAAAGCCAAAAGGCTGCGTTTGATTACTCCTCGCTCTGTGGCTACTGATCTAGATTTCATAGCCTCGTAGAACTAATTTAGTAGCTGCGTCATAAAAAGTTTCGCCTAAACGGTTCTTTCGTGTTTTCTTTTTTAGTGCCAAAAAAATGGTTGCTCTAACGTCCTTAGTTTCAAGGCTTCAGGATGTAAAAACAATAGTAATCGCATAGTTTATAAAGTTTGTGAGGCGCGTTGCCAGACCGCATAATATAGGGACTTAAAATCATTGAGCTAAACTTGCTTGACGTATGTATTCCACTGTCAAATGATGCACAGGTTTTATCAGGGTTTCCACCGTCATGCTGAGAGTACATTTCATTCCAGACAACGCATATTAGACAATAATTCATCGAAACGGAGAAGATTTGAAATGAATGTTGGATAACTGCAACAACACTTGTCAATTGCATAGAGCAACACTGTAGTGTAGTATAATATATAATTTATAACAGGCAGGGTCTGTCGTGTGAAGGTTATCATCAGTATGCTCTTATAGCAGCAGTATGGTGGTTGGTGCATACACCAGTCGGTACTGATACATGAATCTATGGGGACTTGTACTTGCTTTTCTTCAGAAGACAGTTTGGCAGAGTATTCGGATGTCAATCGATAGTTGAGGTAGGCGGCTTAGCAGGGGAAGGCTACCTGGAGAGACGTGCGTTTTCTCCTGCTGATGTCAAAGGCCACACAGCGTGCGCGATCATTGAAGCTTGAGGTTAGTTTGGGTTTAGACTTAGGTTAAGGCTTATGCTTACACAATGGCTTATGCCTAATCCTATGATTGGGCCTAGGCTTAGTCCTGGCTTGCTCCGAGCGAATGAACGGCGTCTCAACTTTGGGTGACCTGACCCCAGGAGGAGAAACGCTACGCACCCGGCCTACACTGGCAGGTGCTCTTTTGCATGGCCCGTTGCACTTCTCGGCCCGCCTATCTGCTGGCGCAGGAAGCGATCACCATTTTCGCAGCCGTGCATTCTCGTTGTCTATAAGTTGCCCGCGAGCGGACGGCTGTTTGATGTTTCTCTCATAAAATTTATGGACTTCGAATCAAGGAAAGAATGAGATATCATTCCTGAGCTCAATGGCTAACGTGAGATTTTTCGCAAAAAAAGAACAAGTGGGTGGTAATCGTTGAAGTGAAGGCAGTTTAACAGGAAGTATGTGTGAGAAAGAATGTCCTTCAAGGCTGCTTTGACGATCTGGCGTTTTCAAATTTTCCTTAGCTTTCTTCTTTGATCAAGCCCACCCTTACCAAAAAGGGAAGAAAGTCGATTTCCCTTTTAGCTGAGCGACGAGGTATAGGTGACGAGCTTGCGCACTCAAAGTGACTTCAATAATAGAACCTTTCACAGCGTGCTTCATCTCGTGTCCCATTAGCAACTCCAAGGAGCCTGAGACGAATAAAATTGTACTTCAGTAATCGTAACTCTCGGCCCGATAGAGCCAAGCTACTGTCTCCTGGTTCTTGTTAGCCCACTGTATCCGAATCTCTCCACAAGCATCCATGTTGAATAGCCAGCCAGGTGGGGGAAGCAACAGGAACATGGAGACAGAAAGCACTTGTAGCTGGTGCGGGCTCAATGCACCAAATTGAATACAAAATCGATATTATCAAATTTTCCAAGCATGTAGCGACATCTCAACACGCCATCTGGGCGCATATTGAGCGTTCTGCCAAACAACGGTTAGTCTGCCCTAATACCTCAGCCTAACGCGTAGACCAGTAGAGCATTGATGTTAGAAGCAGGCTGACCCACGCTTCGAGGAAGCTTGATAGTTAGTCGCACCTCCTGCCCCTTTCCCATCCCCATTCCACTTACTCCAACTCGAATCCTACGTAAAAATAACTGTTCGACTGAGTGGCAGGTGTGCTACATGAATATGATATTCAATTTACAATGGGAAGAGGGAAAATCCAGGATTTTCCGCAATATCCGTGAAACTTTATCAGATTTCTCGTTCCCAAAAGAAATCCTGAATGTTGCTGTTCCCACTCGTCCAGGGAGCATGTCGAATATTTCTCGGCGCTGACTAACCCTAGCCTACTAAAAGCCGCTATACTGCTAGGATGTACAGTAGCGTTAAAAGTCTTTGGTGCAATAGTTTTTCATCGGTATCCTTTTTTCTGCCCAATCAAATCAGTTCAAATTTTGAAATTTTTCAAAAGCAAGCTTCCTCAACTCGTCTAGCATATCAGTGTTGAATGGAGAAAGGGTCAAGAATGAAAAAAAAATCATTCCACGCGAAAAAAATTGAGGAGGTTATTCCGTTGGACAGCGCATTCATTAACCGATTCCAGACTATAGGCCCCAGTGAGGGGGGGGGGGCGACAGGGTATTAACATAGTGTTGAATCTTCTTTATATGCTTTCGTATTGAATTGTTGAGCTGTAAGTTTTTCAGATATTTTGAAATTTCCTTGGAAATTGGTTATACTCAAAAACGCCTAATGAAATGATTTTTTTAACTTTCCACCCCTTTCTTCATCCAATACTGATATGATAGCTTATCGAAGAGGGTTTGCGCTGCTAAACATATCAGAATTTGAACTGATTAACCTGTTGCAACTGGCGTGTCACTGAATGCCTAAACAAATAAATAAATACATAAATAAACAAAAGATCTGATTCAATAGACAAGTAGTTGTCGAAAAAGAATTTCACCGAATAATTTTGAGAGCAGCTATGAGTCATGTTTGAGCCAAATACGAAATCGACTGCTGTGCCCGTTTGGGGATGAACTTTTGCTCATTGTCTGGTTAATTCTTTGCACAGCCTGGTTTTCGGACGATTCTACACGGTATGCACTGGGAATAAAAGCTTTCAGAGCTTTTCGTGAATCGATCTAACAACCATCATAGAATGAAGCTGGCTGGATTGTCGGAATTGCGAATTTTGATGCCATGCCGATTTTCATTGCGAAACCCTACACATGCTTGAGAAGTTTCGAGGGCAATAAATGTAGAGTGACTCAAAAATTTACACCTCATAACCCAACACTTATCATCGTTCCACAGTTGATATTTTCGGCGCGATGGAAATCATGACGTAACGAAATGATGAGCTCACATATTTATTGCTTGGGTAGCAGGCTCGGTACAACCTCGTCCAGCCCCTACCTGAGCAAAAATGGGGCCCGAAGGATCCTCGAAAAAATTAGGTGTAGATCGATGGCTCAGAGAGGCAGTCAGTCGTACAATCTCTGTAGTCTTCTTAGACGACGAAAGGTAGTGTGAGATAAGTCGGGCCATTAACCAGGTGCACGTTTACGGGGATCAATCCCGGTGCAGTATGCCGTCGAAGGTTTAATTTTTTCTTTTCAGCCTCGAGAAGTGTAATTGGCCTTACATTTGTTCAGAAGACTAGAAATACTGTCTTTTACATACATCGTTTATTTACTACAGTCCCGTTAGGCGAAGTAAGGCTTTAAATAATACTACGATTTTGAATAGAAATAGAATGCATGGCGCGATCGAAAGGGGAGAGTCATCAACACTAACTCATTTCCATTTTCCTTATTTTGAAAGTTAATCATAAAAAATTCTATTTTTTGTCCTTCACTTTCAGGTGTGATCTCCCGAGTCCTCAATTCAGCGCTGAGTATGAGCAGAGGCTATTTAGGGTCTATTTTTAGCTAGGTTTTGCTCACCGAAAAACGGTGCTAAAACGCAAAGCAATCGCTAAAACGGTTCCTTGTCACCATAGATCTCTGAGGATAGCTCTTTGGCTCTCATCACACCTGCAGTTCACCAAATATTTTCCTACCGTCTGGGTTTTTTTCTACAGTATCCCATTTTCTATTGTAATATGTGCCTAATTGAAAATTTGGTAGTGTTTTGATGACAATATTGCGACACCGATTCCTGTTCCACTAGCGAGCTATGATTTCAACCCTTTGTGAGGTTGGGGGAACACCCACTCGTACGGCATTTCATTGTGCGTTTCTTTTATCACAGATATATGTTATGCATACTCTGGAGATGTTTCCGGTTGATCCAGTTGAATAAATGAATAATATTCGTGCTGCTTAATTAACAGGAATCCGAATCGATAACAAATAAGCAAAGTAATTATAAATAATTCATGTATAATCTTTGGAAACGAAAATACACCTGTGTTATTTTTGATTGGAGAGTTCCCGCAATATTTTCGGAGGCATTTGAAAAAAAATAGGTGAGGCTTAGTTATTCACAAAGAACGCCGTCTCAGACGCAGGGGTGACACCGACAGATGGGCCGTCGCCACAGGGTGAATGACCCATCACGACTTCAGAATGTTTTATATGGATAAACAGTAGTTTAAGAAAGGGGAAGCGGATAGTGGCTGCATTCCACGCTTGATCCAACTCTCAAGTCCTGGATGCGCTATCGCAAGATAGGGGGCATTCTCTGGACTAAGCCCAGAAGGGGAAAGGAACTTTGGAGAAAATGAAATTGCTCGTACACCTTGAAATCTCTCTTGCCTATCCAAGGCTTAGTCCCGTTCTTGAAGAAAAAGAGATGTTTTACGCGCTTTTAAAGGCAAAGTTCGGGCTCAGACCCACCTAAGAAGCCCTTACCATGGCTAGAAGTGCTGGGTACGCAAGTGCAAAGGTAGCGCCACCTTTCTACATCGAAACGCGTCACTAGGACCCTAGGCGCCATGGACTTCTAACAGACTCCACCAAACTTAACATGGTCCGCCCACCGTTCGATATCTTGTCTGCGTCGCCACGTTGATCTGCTATGCTCTCTCTTCTCGGACTTCTCTACCGCTCTCCGCGCTCACATTATCTCTCATCTCCCTGCCTGTCTTTTGAACTTCTCCACAGCATAGAGCAAAATGCTCGTATTTCCTGTGTATTTCAGGATTTTCTTTCCTTTTTTCTCCACTGGCGGTCCACCTCCCATCCCTACTTTCACATTTGAGTGGAATCAACCCATCAATTTAATCCTGATTCTTGCCTTTAAATGCATTGCTATGCCAATGCCCTCCATATCTTGTGATAGCGCCATTCCGGATCGTACGCCGTCTATGCTCAGCAAACGTCTCCTATTCTTCTGATGTTGGTGAATTGGTGAAGGGCTAGCTTAGGCAGTGAGAAGCAATTTGACATCTGAGTCTACATCGGCCGGTGCTAGCGAATCATTAAAAATAGCGTTCATGGCACCACTGCGATTCTGAAAGAAAATGCCATTTCAAAAGAGGTTTAATAACGCTGAATGCTTGCTTTATCTTTTTTTTTGAATTACAGTACTTGTGAGATCGGATCCCATCGAGGGCACATCAGATATTCTTTCATCTCTTTCTTGCATAACCATTGCTAATAAGAGTATTGCGAAAAACGACGGCACCTAAGTGTCAGATTGTGCACGCTCTAAAACCATGTATGAACATCGCCCAAGTGGGCAATCCCACGCTTTATGCATATCGACTTAAGAGGACGAATCGCGTGGACGTATTCCTGAAAGCATTGACGACATCAGCCTGACTATGCTTTAATTACTTCAATCTGAAATTTCATTAGTTAATAATAATATGTAACGCCCATTTTCTGATTCTGATATTTTAATGAATTTTCGGGAAGGCTGCAAATCGCTGTGTTCGCGCATTGATGGAAATGCGGTTGTATTAAAGGACGAATTGATACAGTATTCGAAGTCCTGTCGGTCCTTTTCTGCTTGCGCCATGCCTTCAGCTTCCACTCAATGTCGCAGAGAGATCCGATTGCAATTTGCTGCATACAATTATTATGGAAGGCCTCCCTAACACAGCAAAATGGCATTTTCTCCTCTCAGACGGATGTGGTGCCTACTAATTAACCCTTAATGGATTGGAAAGGCGGTCTGGGCATAATTCGGTTTCAAGATCCACTTTTCAGATATAAAAAAGGATAAAGCATTTGCCGTTGATCAATCCCTTTTTGGGATGCGGCACGCATTCTACTTCCATTTGTACATTCGTAGTGGCGTTTGAATGCGATGTGGCCTATACAATGACTTGCGGGGGCCAGCCGATGTACAAGTCAGTGTTTTTATCCTCCCAGACAAGTCTGGTACCAATTAACCGACCCCGGAGGGATGGAAGGCTTGGTTGGCCCGGGCGACTCACGACCCAGGATTTGATCCCCGGACCGCTCGCGTGGTAAGCGTGCCACTTGCCACTACACCACTTCCGCCCCCATATTTGTCTTGAGTGGGACAAATTGCCACTACCTTGTTCGCAACTGTGCATATGTGTCGTTATTTCCCTGAAATAGGTTTGCGCTGCGTGTAATTAATATAGAAACTGATCAGGCAAAAAAAGGTTGCTGACAGCCGGCTGTCAGCGCATCCCTATCACCACATCGTCATCGTTCCAAACAAAGTTCTCTGATATTGTCGTGCGCCTGAGTCGTCATCAGTAGCGCCTTCGATCAGGCGGGGCCACAGGGTGACAGCGCTGTGCAGCAGATCGATTCTGAGGCCTGTGGGCATCGTGGCTGCGCCTGACTCAGTCTGCTGCCAGCGGTCTGCCCGCGTACCCGCCCACTACGTTCACGTGTTGTGTGTGTTTGGTTCTAGGGAGGCTGGGGGTGGTCTTTCAAGATTGTCTCCAACAAACGTCACCCTCTGCATGTTGCCCGTCATCATCCCTACTACTTGGCCCTGGTGACCCTTCGAACTTTTGGAACACTAGATTTTTTTCGTTCATATTTTCTTCAACAACTGCACGTATAAGCCAGCTGCACAAGTCGTACTTTCTAGAGACTACTGTTGAAAAGTTTTGGATACCTGACGTTTGCTAACTTTTCTGATTGCGCCATGCCATTCAATAGCTTGCCTGATTGTGGAATCATTTGAGTGTGTCCGTGTCAATTACACTAGCTTATCGTTAGTCAGATCGACTGAGAGTAATATTGGTGCTCACAAATCCATCCTGCTGATTTCCCATTTGGGCCAACTTAATTCCATTTAGCCAAGCAGTTGGCAATAATAAGGCTCGGATAACCCGCACGCTGTTCGAACCCGTGACTATGTTTGTGGCATTCAAAGTCCTACCTATTACCCACCTGTTCTATCTAATAGCGCAACATACAATTGTCGTGGTTATTGTGGGCGGAAGTGGTGTAGTGGCAAGTGGCACGCTTACCACGCGAGCGGTCCGGGGATCAAATCCTGGGTCGTGAGTCGCCCGGGCCAACCAAGCCTTCCATCCCTCCGGGGTCGGTTAATTGGTACCAGACTTGTCTGGATAAAAAAACACTGACTTGTACATCGGCTGGCCCCCGCAAGTCATTGTATAGGCCACAAATATTCAAACTTCCACCTAGAGAGAGCAAATATCGTTCCTTGTTCCGAGTGCATTACATAAGTGCACACTCCCGGAGTGCTGAATGTGCACAGTGCACGGCCGTTAATTCTACTTGTGCCTATTTCGTGATAGCTGATATTTATAGAAATGTCATCTGATCATCCGATCTCTAGATACTTCCGGAGCGATAAGCTTTCTTACTGTCACATGTCCAGTCGGATAACGGTGGTTTTTGAACGACTAAAAACTACATGGAAAATCGTGGAACATCTCATTCCTAGCACAAGTTATAAAAAACGCTCTAATTGCTGAAAAATTCCCCGATAGCAGTGCCCATTTTGGCAATGCTTTTCAGTCTTGCAAATACAGTACCCGTCAGAAAAGAAAGTCATCTAGACGACTTTTGCCCGTAACTCATGCTCAAATGGCCGTTGTTGTTAGGCTTGATTTCTTTGGCAATTTACAATGGCTCAGATCGCTTTTCATGTGAGTGCAGCAGGCGGAACGCGGCACATCAGTTCCGCCAGTGGCCGTTAATTTTTAAGCAATCCACAAAAATGAAAATTTACAGTATTTTGGTTGAGGTTATTCCCCCCAGGGGGGTTTTGGTTTTTTTTTCTTTGTACGTACCTACAGATCGGAGTGAAAAGTTATATTGTCATTTCGTGAGAATACGGTATGATTTTTTTGAAGTGTTTGAACTTCTGAAATTTTTTTATTTCTGGAAAATTGTGAAAACTGCTCATTCAATCGAAATATAATAAAAGATCCTTCCTCAATAGTTCGGTTGAGGAAACATTCTGTACTATTACTGGTGGTAACATATCAAAAAATCAGCCAAAAATATCAATTTTGACATGTGCTATGGCGAAAAACGTCTGCGGTGTACCCTCCCTTCAAAAAGCGAGAAAGTGTCGGGTGCAGACCATACACCACAAGTGACGACGGCCTCCAAGTAAATCTGGTTAGTAGTGGTTCATAGTGATAGCTGATTTTTGGTAAATGATAGTTGTAATTAGTGACAACTGATAGAATACAACTGCAACAGGCTAATCATTTCATTGGCAGAAAACATTTACATTTTGTGGAGGCCGTCGTCACTTGTGGTGTATGGTCTGCACCCGACGCTTTCTCGCTTTTTGAAAGGGAGAGTATGTGGTACGCATGGGTAGCACAACAACTAGCCGCGGAGTTACGGAGCTTGCAAGATCTACTTAAAGGAATCCTTCTCGGAAAAATCGTGATTCTATCTCACCATAATTCACTGGCTTGGGACCCATCGTTCACGATAAGAACGAAAAGAACAAAAAAATTGCATTTGTTTTGGTAAAAAATTCGAAAAACCGAAAGGGCTGCTACGCGTTCAAATTACCGCCGGACATCTGTCACAAATGCTGGCGACGGGAATGCTTCCACTTGGTTCTTGGAGTGCCTCACTAGAAACTCTTTCTGGCCTTTTGACTTATTGCATTCACATCTCACACTTCTACTGCATCCTATTCTATCGATCGATTTGTCTCTACTCTCCAAAATCGCGCGCTTTAACCCGATTCTTTCATTGCGTCGCCTGATACGTAGCCGGCCAAGGCCACTTCTTTCCATGCCTCGCCTTTGGCTCCGCGCCTTTTACCTTCGATTGTCCATAGAGTGTAGTTTTTGTAGTTTGTTTCTCTTCGGAAACCGAATCTTCATGCGTGAAACTTTGTGTGCTGTTTCCAGTGATCACAACTGACACATTCATGTTAGAAAGAATGCAAGAATTTTCCGCGAACGATTCCTTTAAGGATCGAATTTTGCCCAACTTCACAGAGGGCTCCACTTTTTCTGAGCACTCTGCAAATGCTTATACTCCTTCTTCTGTGACCCTCCGCATAGCAATAAAGAAAAATGTCTTCCAAAATTATCTTATCAGATTAAACGGTCTTCATCTTTAGCATAATTTTTCATTCCACATGCACACATCCCATGGAAATATTCATTTTTTGGACATTTTTTATGGAAAAAACAGATGAAATCGGAAGGGTTCTTTACCCAACCCTCGTCGAGGGAGCGATAGTGTTCCTGTTCTGGCATAGGCCAGAACCCGCGGTCACCCCAGTTCCTCAGGGGCGAGGCATAGGGAGGATTGTTGTGTCTGTTCCGCCCGAACAGGTCTATTTGTGCCATTAGGATAAACACTATATCCGATCAAATGAAGCCACTTTTCAATTGTTCTCAAGGCAAAGTTCGAGGCTCAGACCCACCTAATAAGCCCTTAAAGTGGCTAGAAGTGCATGGGACGCAGCTGCAGGCGACTCGCCAAGTTCCCGCATCCAAATGCGTCACTAAGGCGCTAGGGGCCAAGGACTTTGACACGCTCCACCTGTTGCGACACGCTCCGCCCACCGCTCGATATTTTGTCTGCGTCGCAATGCTGATCTGCTATGCTCTCTCTTCTCGGATTTCTCTACCGCTCTCCGCGCTCACATTATCTCTCATCTCCCTGCCGGCCTTTTGAACTTCTCCGCAACGTAGAGCAAAAGGCTCGTATTTCCTGGTATTTCAGGATTTTCCCTTTCCTTTTTTCTCCACTGGCGGTCACCGTTCCGCGCCTACATCAATTTTGAAGTAGAAGTATCTTAATCAGTTCAGCTGCATCTCCCTTTAGGACAGAGATACTCCACTTTAATTCTTCACGAGGCCCCCGCCTTCCGCTGAATAAGCACCACGGTTCCCTGAACGCCATTCCACTGGCACTTTCTCAGTATACTACCTACCGGCTGCCATATTCCGTGACATTACTTTGGAACTTTTGCCTTGACGTCGAGTGTTTTTCGCTGCTTTTGCATACTTGCGGTGGTCCTGCAGGAGCAGGATGTGATCATTGTCGCTCCCAATCATTGTTACTGCTTCTGACGCCCACGCATACATATGGAAACTTGTTGCAAATACAAATCACAGATGTTTCACAGGAATGCTGGGTTGTGAACAAAACTTTCGCCCCAGACGGGACTAGAACCCGCACCTCTCGCTTTCCGGGCAAGTGCGCTACCAGTTACGCTACCGGGGCACCATTTCATTCCAAACTCAGCTTTTCATGGTATACGTACCATAGCTTGTCAGCACTCACACGTATAACGTGTTGGATTTTCGACTTGTTTTTATTTCTTAAAATAAGTAAAATGCATTAGTTATTTGTTGTTTGTTTGCTTGAAAACTTATTTGTTAAACAAATAAAAACAAATCGCGAGTAACAACTTCATAAGCTTCAGAAGCAGTATCTCAGCGTCATCTGATGCTTTATGCCTGCCGCATTGCGTCCAAATTTACATTACATATGCATTCCTGTACTCCAATTGTAAACAATAGCCGAATAAATAAAATTAAATAAATAAAAAATAAAACGTGTGCTTACTCAATGTGCGCTCAGAATCCAGCGAAAGCGATGCGCTATAAGACTAAACTCGACACTTTTACCCATCTCCGCTTTTTTGATTCTTTGGGATACACCACGCAATCGACCTCTTGCTTCAAATTATGTTTTATCTGGAATGTTTGTGACACACTGGTCAGAACTTATGGTAATTTAATGGTTTGAAAATTCATGACGAGGTTACTACTAGGGGCGGATTAAAAGAGAAAAATGGAGTGGTGGAAATGGATCAAAGTCGCGTGGGCTTCAAATGTGGACTCAGCGGGCCACAAATCTCCAGCTGATGTCACCTAGTGGAAAATTCCTATAAAATCGAGCTTGCAATTCATTTTGATTTCGTCACCGCTTGATGGTAATTTTTCCATTTGATTCTTAGCCATCACAGTGTTTTGTTCCGATTCCTGACGCTGCTGATAGCCTGGACAATCCAAATCCAACGCACTCTTTTATAAGCTCCCGTCATCGATTTTCCCCAAATAGTGGATGAAATTCAGTGCAAAAATTGATCCAGCACTCATCTCCTGTGCGATCTTCCACTTATATGTTCGAATAAGCAAGAAACAGCCCGAAGCTTCCGGCGTTGGAACATTTTTTGATGCTAAATTAGTGGGGGGGGGGCAGGTGGCGCCGCGGTTCTCTGTTTGTTCTCACCTTTAAGACTTACATAGGGGCCGTACTATTTCGCCGCACCCTGGCAGTTCCGAAGTAAGGAGACACCGCAGACTATGCCTTAGCGGCACAGATGGAGAGAGCACGTTGCGCTGCTGCGCCCCCTCCCTCGCACCCCAACTTGGTTAGCACCCTTTTTGAATATTCTACTTTCATTTAAATCGTAGTAGACGTGAAAACCATTTGAACCCATAATATAGTTTCTTCAACGTCAACAGATATAATTTTGTGTTGTTCATGCCAGTTCATGTAATATACAGGGTGTCCCAAAATTACTTGCGCCTATTTATTGCAATGCCTTTTGAACTTCTGGACACAGAATGACAATTGAATCCAAACATAATTATACTAACATCATACACAACAACATGCAACAACCAGATTTCAAAATGTCCTCCACCTGCACAAATACAGGCCCGGAGTCGCTTCTTGCACCGTTCTCTCGTTGCACGCGGGTATTCCTTATGCATTTCTTCCCAGGCTTCCTTTGATGCTGCTGCAATAACTGCAGATTTGAGGTTGAGCTCGGAATGCCTTGCTCTTAATCACGGACCAGACTGAGAGTTCAGTGATTAAGATTAGGGGAGCAATAAGCTTATTCCTCGCGGCGACCGACTCGGCCAGCTCACAGCTCCACCTGTCTTGAACGAGCTTGGCTCCGTGGGCTGAAGCGCTGTCCCGCTGGAAACACCACGGCTTGCTTCCCAAGGTGGGAGTTGGACCAAGGCCTCAATACGTTCCACTGTATGCACGTCCTTGCTGATCTTCACACATGAATCGGCGAAATTCAACGGCGTCTCACCATTGGCCGCGACTCACCTTCAAATCTTTACTGATGCCGGATTAGCCGTTCTTCCAGCAATCTTTCCTCGTGAGATGGCACTCCGATATTTCCACTAAGAATGTGGTCGTTTTGACGACTCAACATCGGCTCCACAGTGAGCATGCACTCAGCAGGGAAAACGATCGAGAGTTGCGTGTCGGCAGTGAAGCGCGCTAGTGACCTTCCAACTTTTTGGCCCTTCTGCTGCTTGTTGCTGTACGAAAGGAACTGGCACTTCTGCATGTGATAGTACCGGCAATGCAGCTTTCCCTTGACAATGCGCCCCATCGATGACTTCGATACATTCAGCGATCTCCCCATCCTTCTGATGGAGCACCGTGGATTGCTAACCAACCATTTTAATCATGCTGTCCGCGGGAACGCTAAACATACTTCTTCACCCAGACTTGTCAACGAATGTTCCTACTCTGCTGCATCGCTCGACTACCATCCAATCAGTCTTGAGGGGAAC
>MU891989.1:0-23113 GCA_036418205.1 Ostertagia ostertagi
CGTAAAACAGTTGTTTTTTTTGAACTGATCGATCACCACTATTGGAGTTACATTTAAATTCTCCCATATACAGTAATAGTACTACGGTACTGACGAGGAAGGGATCATAAATTTCTTTTCAGGCAAAAACGATTGATCATTGTGCTTCGTCGAAAACTACAAGGATTGCAATAAGAATCGATGCTGACGATCGATATCGATTTCGATAACAGGCTGATGGCCATTTTCTTCCTGCCAGACGTTTTTGCAGTCAATTAGTCACATCGTTCACTCCGTTGGTATCAGTTTTGCCTTCCCGGACTATCCCAGTGTATGTATGTGTGTCTTGCCATTTTTATGCACATAGTGCGCTCAAATTGCTCTAGTTTTTCATCAATGACCAATATTTAAAGGAATTCATGTGAAAAGATAGTTTAGCTAGAAGCTTTCAGCTGAGACACTCGGCGAGGTGAAATTAGGAGGCTTTTAGGGTTAAGAAGTTCATAGGGAACGAAGAGTTGACGCGCAGATAAAGCCTGATTCTGACGGTGCTACGCCCTTTGCTAGGTAGGTCTACCCAAATGGGGTTACGGTGCAAGGGTTCCTTAGTTAGTAACAAAAATCGACCCGACTTCGACTGTTTTTCGTCGGGATTTGTCCTCAAGGGCCCTTTGAGGAACTGAAGACCCGATTATCTGGGAGCCCTCAACTATCTATAGTCCTACAGGTTTGGTGGAAGCGGGAGCTTACTTCGTCTGGTATGTGGAAAACCTTTTATTTTAGTAAGAGGGTTGGCTCCTAATAGGCAGCAGATTGGGGGCAGTAGATCACAGCCGTTCTCGTAGTAAACAATTAGGATGGATTTGCGCCCTTCAGGGTAGATTTCTGAGCCAAATCGGCCAGTCAAAGGGTCTCTCATGTCAATTAGATGGGATTCAATTCACTGTCATGGATATCTTGGTTAATCTTAAGCATTTGTTTGCATGGCGCATGTGTTAACCAAACCGAGAAAACCAATATTAGCTTTTCCTGGCTGGACGACGTAACTAAACAGAGATCAGCTGTTTCAGCTGAATGACCACCAATCCAAGCCGGGGTTATCAAACACGCGATTACGCCAATGGATAAACTCGGGGTGATTTCCACGTAAAACCGTCAGATAGTCCCTCGATATGATGACGATTCGTATATTTTCGAGGTGGTGGTGGTTGAGAAGGAGGAGGTGGGTGGCGGAGCGACGCGACGTTGGTGGATATGTGCGTCGCCCGTGTTTGCACAACGTTGGCGTCGAGAATAATCCAGTCCTTGGCAAAATAGCATGTGGTTTAGACGGAGACGTGCCAGACTGTGAACGCCCGGCGAGAGGCGCACGTCAGCAACGGGACACACTGTATGATTCATCCGAGCGTCGAGCTCGAGCAGTCGGTTACGGTAGGGGATATCGATCGATCAGCCTGAATGGGAGAGCTACGACCCAGAATGTGACTGTGAAAATGATTAAGAGAACGAATGTCGGGAACTCAAATTATGGGCATTCCGAGGTGCTTCAAGACACCTTGTGAGACGGGGGGGGGGGCTGCGAAGATCTCTTTTTTTTGTGGTGAAATATCCAGCGTTGAGGCTTGAAGTTCCTTGAAATAGCTCATATGATTCTCTGTGATTGGAAAAACCTTTTCAGATACTGTGCCTGGGTTTTTGCTTTTTTTCCCCTTTCTTGCCCTTGAAAAATTCTTTCCACAGGAGGGGATCAATCAATAAGCACTAAATGCACGCCAGTAAGTTGATGGTTTTGGGCTTTGAAAGTCTGGTGGTCCTTGTTGTACATCGACGCCCGGTCAGAAATCGTTTCTTCATAAATCCAGAAAGTCAGATTAGTTTTCACTACTCGAAACAAGGGGGCAGGAACAAAAATCAATACCTATGGAATGCATTGGGAAGAAATCAGTGGTGTTACGAAGCTTCGAATGGTTATTAGGTGTTCCATTTGACAGCGCTGAAGTTCCAGCTGCTGGAGGGGAAAATCGATTGCTATGGAATGGGATGAAACCGCTGCTTATCCCTGGCCCTTCACCATCAGCTCGTGCCCTGTTCCTGCTGGGTGTAACGCTTGACAACAGAAAATGGACCGAAGAAATCAAGAAAGATGTCGATCGATATCTATGAAATGCATTGGCCACAGATTGGACAATACTCCAACTTTGTTTACCAGCGCCTGAGCAACAATTCACTTGAGATTTCGTCAAGTCTGTGTCTGCCCTTGGGAAAGTCGACGTTTGAAGTCTGGGAGGATTTAGCGAAACCCTAGACGCGTCCATCATCCGGGAACCCGGCGCTAAAAATAGTTGTGCTCACACGGACGCGCGGCGGGTTAATGATATCTCCTGACCGTGTGTTTTCTAGGCGTATCTGTGTGTGTGTCTTCGCGCTTCTTCTACACTATTTTACAAATATTTGAATTTGCCGCCTCCTAATATTTACCTCGCCGCAGTGCTGAACACGAGTCAACATCAGATGATCAACAAAAGTGTGGGAATATCGATTAGTGTGGGAAAATCGTAGTTGAAATTCGCCGAGCAATTCTGAATATGATTTTTTGACGCACAGTTTTTGTAGTAGCCACTCCCTGCTGTGATATCTGCTGAATGGCCTTGTTTACTAGACTCAGTCGCTTACCGTAATGCTCACATCCCTTCTAAATATACCGTATAAATACCGCCTTAAATTTGTATGTATACTGTGTGTTGCTTTGATATAGTATTAATATTGCTTTTCACTATGAAAGAGTGCCTTTATGATGAATAAATGTGATAAATTATTGTTTGCTATGGACGATTTGTCACGAATAACACGGCACGATATCGATCGGATAACTACGGTGTCCTGTCTGTGATTACACAGCTGAACTTAAAAATTCATAACATTCAGTGTTTGCTCGACTGCCATCGGACAATCTATATTTTAAAGGCACATTTGAAAAGATATGTAGATTTTTGGGTAGCACTGGCTCCGACGACGGCTTGCGTGGACCAGCAGAGATAGAAGGCAGTGCCTTTATCCTCCTAAGTCGACCCGTGCGCGCTAGCAGGTTGGTAAGGCCCAGACGAGGTCCAGTACAGATTTGAGCTTTAAAAGCAACTAGGAGCACACAAATATAACTGAATATCCCTTCTAAGCTTCTTCCTCCCTGAAAAATTGAGGACAGATTAGGAACGACAAACTTCATGCCTTACGGCTCTGACGCCTTTAGGGCTCTAGGATTCGAAAAAGCTGCAGTGGTAGCTTCACCGCAACCTTCTGTTCTGAGTACACGCAGACTTCGACTCCAAGATTTTGTCTCGCCTTCTGGGAGATTCCGCCAAGCAAAGCAATTTCAATTGGATGAAGGTCAAAACGTGAACTCACTGATCTTCTATAAATTTTAGTTCGTTTACGATACATTTTTTTTTTCTGGTAATTTGGAGTGAAATACAGGTTAATTGCTTCTTTTGTGTGCTGAAACTCCACTGCCTTTATAAAAGGTCATGTTCAACGTTTCCAGTGAGCACAAGCTAAGCCCTTTGGAGGGTGGTCGCCCTCGCGTCATGGCGGTGTCGACTTAAAGTAGGCCTGGTAGCAGGCTCCTGATGCATCGTTACCGTTAAGGTGCTTTACTAAGGACAGAAACTGTCTCATAAGGTGGAGGGGTTTCGAGGGGGCACGTCACATTTGTTTTTGACTTTTCAGGCTCTGACGAAAGCGAAGAAGCCGAACCGTTAGCCCCGCATAAAGTTACCCAACCTTGGACGGCTACAGTCAAGTACTCATCTGATAAAACCATGCCATAAACAAAGAAGGTCGATCCTGGACGATTATAAAGCTACCAAATCTCCTGGCTTACGGCTCCTGCAGAGCTGTCCGCAGGACTGGAAATCGTAGGAATTCTGAAATTGAGCCACATATTGCAAAAAGAAGCCAAGGCAGCGCCGATTCTTTATGATTGAGGTCTTTGTGTGGTAAGGTTGGAGGGGGCGAAAATGGAACGTGGCATCTCGAACCAGATAATTTGGCGATTTCGCTAGGCTTCCAGACTTCGAAGCGAAGCCTACGGAAAACAAAGCGAAGCGTATTTCGTAGGACTTCACTTAAGGACTTCGGTGTTGGGACGCGGCGTGGTTTCTACGCGATTAGAAGTGATCAGGAACCCTCGCGCCGCGACTCGCCATATTGCGTCTGGACTGGCTGCGAAGCAAAAATCTGTCGGACCGTTCCTTGCGCAACAGTAGGGAACTTTTACTAGAAGGATTAAGGCCGTCCGGCAGCGCGTCCGAATGATTCACCGCGATTGCATTCCTCATGTGATACTAGATCTTCGTAGGTCTCACATATAGTATGCCAGCGGGTGATGTATCGGACCATTGGGACTTGGGAGGATCGGCTGTACCAACCTCTTCACTGCGGTAAGTTTTGCAGCGCCACCTACTAAGTTCCGACGAAAAAAATACTAGAAGGTCTGGTGAATTGGGTTAAATCCGCTCTCAAGTATGTTTCTGCCTTTTTGCTGTCTTGAAGCGTAGTTTACAGCGGCCGTAAGAAAGTTCAGCAGGCGACGAAATTTTTTTTCCACAGGCCCTGCTCGTAAACAAAATGGATGAGAACGTCAAAACAACTATGAAAAGCTCTTAACGATGCCTTAGCCAACTTTATCAGCTATCATTTGACTGTTTGCAAGAGTAATAACGTCGTCTGATTCGTGAGCCTCCAAAAAAGTAGTTGGGAATGCCCTTGTGTGTAGGAATGAGTTCGGGTTAATGAGATTCGGCTATCGCGTTACTAGGCTCTCGCTTCCTTGCGACAGCTAAATCGCAATATCCATAGCATTGAGGCTCTCATCTCGCCCGGCTTTGGCAATAATCGTGGTCCCTTCATAGTGGATTTATATCGTGATTTCTGCATCCGGCTACCACCACCACCACCAGCCGCGGCGGCCGAGCAGCAGCCGACTCCTTCGTCGCTATCGTGTCTCATTCGTGCGACCGGCCGCAAGTGTCCTCTCAAACGACTCTTATGCCAGCGACACGAGAGTGGGACAGACTAGAGAGTGAGAGGCACCGGAGAATCGTGAAATTCCTACGAAATTTTGAAAAACGCACGAATCAGGTGCACTGGTAAAAGAAAGGAGGTTGAAAATGGATCAGACCCTTTTTGGGATGCGCCGCGCGCATTACAGTGGTGGAGAAATTTTGTACGCGATGTGGCTCAACGACTTCAAGGGGTCAGCCTATGTACAAGTCAGTGTGTTCAGGTCAACGAGACTGGGAGCCATTGCCCGAGTTCGGGAAGGACTAGCCGGCCTGAGCGAGATACAAACCCTGTACGCGATATGGTTCAACGACTTGAAGAGGCCAGGACTGAACCTGGATCATGAACGCGGTAAACTGCGCCATTTATACCAACCTACACCCTCGATACGCTGTGGAACTTTCACCAATTTTTTTCTGCTGAAATCTTCACGAGATCGACAATGAGCTGATGGGACCGATTCAGTGCTAAAGAGCGTGTTGTAGAGCCTTGCAGTGAAATAGACTTCGTATAGCATACATTATACTCGAAGGCCGACTAATAGTGGGATGATATAAGTGGGAAGATCGGTTGCTTCCGAAACCGCATGCATATTCGGGCGAAATTCGGGCTCTGACAATGTGCATCAGTCTCGCTTTTTCTTTTTGGTCTCGAGAAACATCAATATTGCCAAAGAATTAGATAATATATAGATCGACTGTCAATACTGAGGTGATTAGAGGGTTTGTATGAAGGATTATACACGGTGCGTCCTGATTTTTGCAAACTTCCCTTGAACTAAAATAAAAATTAGTGTCCACTAAAGGTTCCTGAATATGGCAAATTTGCCTATAGCGTTAAAGCTACAAGATTCAAGGTCGCATTATATTTATGGAAACCACGAGAGAATCTCGCTAAATTGTTTTTTAGAAACGTGTAATGTAAAATTTGCGCGATACCTTCTCCCGTCATGAAGGACCAAACTGTAGAAGATCGGAGACAAGAAGGGAAGCCTTAAAGTTAAGCACACATCTGCTTTTTATCTTTGACATGAAGTAGTGGAATAGCAATTCATCCGGAGCTTGCGTTATGTTGCTTAACGGTTGATATTTAAGCTGCCTTCAAGGTTCCAACTTCCGAATTTGGAGAGGCAGGCGCGGGAGGTATGGAATACCCCTGCTTGGGCTTCAGTTACCTCCCTACTTAGATAAACCCCATGACTCCATATCCCCAAAGCTGGTACGGCGTCTTTTCTGTAGTTTTCATTTCATTCGTTTGCGCAGGCATCACTCATGGCCTCATACAAGTGGTGGTCTCTCTTTTCAGCGCTCGTGTTATCCTTGTTGTTCATTTGTGATTGCAGTGTCTGGAGAGTAGTGAACGGTACAATATAGAAGTGAAAGAAGGGCAGCTCTCTGGTAGTATTCAAGTGGTTTCCGCTCTTCGATAAGGTGAACAAAAAGAAGGCCTAACGCCACGAGGAACATTTGCAGGAGGTAACGGTGACCGTTCATAGGGTTCCTCATACGCTCTATAAATTCACTTTGAGAGACGAACGGACTACATGTGGACACCCGGAGCGAGTGACAACGAGGGAGAAGTACGAGTGAACTATAGGCCATCGGCGCGGCCTTTACAGATAGTTTCCCTGATTTTAGGGGCAAACGTATTAGTCTTATGGCCGTAAAGTGAGAAATACTTAGGTATAAAAAGCAGAAAATCTACAATTTTTTTCTTTTCTGTTTTTGAGCAATACACTTATTGCCTTCGACTTATTGATCACTCTGCAGTTCCTTATTGATCGAATGATACTCAAATTGGTGACTCTTTGTTGAGAGCTTTCTCAAAATCGATTTTTGCTTCTGCCTTTTCCCGCAATTATTTCAATTTTTTATCGTTTTGTTTTCCAACAAACAACATAATCACTCTAAAATATAAATATGCACATTCTTTGTGGAAAATCGATAAATCGATCTATCGAGGAGGAGGGAGATTTGTTGTGATGGTGGTGGTGGTGGCGGTGGAACAACTGGATACGAACTCAAAGCGACATGGCGAAAAACGATTATAATGGTCGTCGGTCGTCAATGCACCAAAACAAAGCTACAGTACCCCAGAAATTGAGTGTTGTGGACTTTTGTGATGAGTGTGTAAGTTCCCTGATGGACCACAACCTATTGATCTATTACCCTATTGAAATGCTGCAGAAAACATAGAAAAAGAAAAGAGACGACAGAGAGCAAAACGAATATGACTATTGAAGTGCACAGCGGACGGATCGATAATCGATCGCGGTCCACAGCAGCTCACAGACGGAGGATCGAAACAAATGCGATATTTGGTGATAAATCGATAAATCGATAAAATGCGTGAAATCGCAATTATGTGTATGGGATGGGTGGATGGGACAGTCGGTCAGTATGCGTTCGATGAAGCACCCTATTACGCTTATTATCGTATCGAATGGTTTCCAAGAGGATCGACGATCTGCATCGATCGATATGGCGGTCTATACTCAGGTCTGGAAGTAATTACCGAGAGGGCCGTTAAAAAACCGTATGAAAGATGAATTTCTCATGGGGACCAATAAAGGGGAGAGGTACGCGAATCGATAAAACGTTGGTGGTCTCGACACAACACACATATAAGGCATCTGATGAAACCGTTATGAGATGAAGAGAGGAAGAAAAAAACGTGGTGAAAAACGATCAATGGATGAACGAATGAATAAACAGAAAACACATAAAATGTATATACAGATACGGTAATCAATTGCACACTGCTGGAAGTGGTGATCGTGATGGTTACGGTAGAATATGAGTGATAGTGCAACGAACACTCTCGACAAACTCTCAGAGATTCGATGCTGTGCTCGGATTTGTCGAACTGAAATCACATATGGTTAAAAATAAGTTTTGTGGGGATATATGGAGTACTGTAGCATTAAATTACCTGTAAAGCGTGTGTGAATAGCCACCGTAATCGTTGGCAGAGGTCTGGTAGTAATTATAGTCGAAACCATTTGTGCTGTCCATCAACTTGTTGATGGAGAAGGCTGACGGGACGCTGAGACCTGGCAGACCTCCGGCACCGGTAAAGTCCGTGCTGTATAATTGGTAGTACGGATTTACCTGGAAGAACAGAGCTTTATTCAGGGTTTCCTCGGTATCATTCAATGCCGAATGAAGTGAGAACATTAAATGCCCAGAGAAAAGCACAGGGTCAACTTCTAGCTTGGTGATTGCCCGGATTCGGCCCTCCGCAAAATGCCGAACGTCGCTGGACCCCAATATTCAGTCTTCAGCAGTTCAGTTCTAAAACTTCACTCGATTAGACGTGTGATCTTATAAGTTACACCTGGCTCTTGACACTTTTTCAGGCTTATTTAATTTCCCTGGCCATTCCATGCCCTGGTGTACCGAGCTCAAAAATTTTGGTATATTCTGTCGCCGTTATTGTGCTCGAAAGCGGGATGTGAGATTCGGGAATGCGTTAGTTATACAGCCCAGGAGCCACTCAATTGTTATTTGAGGCTATTTGCCTATCTTTTCAGAACTAGTGGCATGCTCTCAACTGTGTCAAAAAATGAAGGAAATATCGGCCAGGAAAGCACGAATGAATTGTTCCCCCCCCCCACCTGAATTTAATATTTTCAGGTCACAACAGTATAACTTCGAGGGATTTATCAGTTCCCCTCATTGAGCTTCTCCTTGAAATCTCGTGCGTCTAAGGGATTGGTATTGCTAGCGAGGTGCATCATCTTCATTAGATTGTAAATAAAGAAATGCAATCCATACTATCATAAGAATAGTGGCTTGTCGGCAAAATCTTTTCCACACGCCAAAATCGAACCCACGTTTCTTGCTTTTGATAATCAAAACAACTCAAAATTAATAACTGCTATCCAGACATTTCAAAAGAAGTTCAAGATTATTAATGTTCTCAGTTTTTTGGAAAGATGCTGACAGTGGTGACATCCGTCTAACTCCAGAGCGAAAGGCTTGTAATTATGGGATGGGTGTTATAAGAGAGCGACATTTATTGCGAGACTTTAGTTTGTTTGAAATTTCAAGTGTTTAGCTTCGTAATGTAACGTCATTGACTGTCTTAATTGAAAATTGAAGACTGGGCATAAAAAGAATTCTTGATATACAGAAGCTACTAAAATTCATCAGGTTCGGAGTTTTCAATAGGAAGATTATTAGTCACTCTAATCAACGAAAAACGCATCTTAATACTTTAGTGCGCTATAGAGCGCTACATGGATCCATTTCCCAAGTAATCAGTACCGAAGGTATCTCCGGAGAGTCTCTGTGTGGGCCAGTATGTGTGGTGGCTGATGTGCGTGGTGACGGCGGTGTTCAGGTTGAGTTGCAATTGAGAAGTTATGTAAACTCGAAGGTGTGAACGTAATGCAGCACGTCATTCACACCTTTGACCACCACCAGTGTCTAATGTTTAGGAAGTGACGCAACCATAAGGCACATCCTGAGGCAATCCGAACAATAGAAACCGGAAGAGAGAACAATAATGAGATGACTTACAGTAGTCGTCTGAGCTCCAAGAGGGGTAGTGCCAATAGTGGAGATCACAGACGTGGGTTGACTTAACGACGATGGCGTCGACATGGAGATCTGTTGCATTTGTTGTTGCTGTTGTTGTTGTTGCTGGGATTGTTGAAGGGAATCCTTGATATCCTGAAAAATTGCGATAAATTTGATCTGACCAGCTAATTCGGGCCAAATCTCCCGGTTTTGGGTGCTTACTTGTGATCCGTTAGGGATGGCCTGACCCAGATCCATCTTGGCCTCTTCAATCTTATAGGTATCGTCCAGCTCTTCTTTGATGGTAGCATTATTATTGGCTTGACCTTGATGATTGTGATTTTGGTTATTGTTACGCTGAAATCGATAATTATAGCCAAATAAATATTTGTTATTTGTATCCAGTCGATCAATAAAGTTCTTAAAAATAGGGCAAAACCACACACCTTCTTTCTCGGCGGATCCCTCTCCTTGACCTTGAAACGCTTCTGACGTCGAAGATAGCAGCCGTTCTCGAACATATTACCGCACAACTCGTGCAACGTCCAAAAAGAGCCTTTTCCTGGCTTGTCTGGGGTTCTGAAATCGGGTTTTCATAGATTTTGATGGAAACCGACAAAAAAGGGTTGAACTTACCTGGCAATTTTTACAAAGCAATCGTTGAACGATAGAGAATGCCGAATCGAGTTCTGCCACCTGAAAGTAAGAGGCTCTTTAGAGACTGCTTGCTCAAATGGACAAAGATCTGATTCAAAATGGGTCCTTATAAGCGTTCCTTGCCCCTCCGTGTGTTGCAGGTCTGAGGTTACGGACATTACATGGCTAAAGACGCGAACTTATTTGGACTGCTACTCGGAAGTATCGTCAAAATTGATCGATTTTTTGGTGCAGCGATCGAAAAAGGGTCAGAAATATGGGATCATGGAATAGCAATCTCAGAGCCTGAGCTTTCTGGATGAAAGTGCTGTTCCCAGAGAGTGTTCAGCAATAGTCAGGGAAGGGAGGATCGATCAATAAGTATGGAATTCGCTAACCCTCTTCCTGACCTTTGCTGGTTCTGCCTATAATAGGGGAATAGGTCCATGATCCAATTGTAGATCTCCGATAGGGTCATCTTATGGTTGGCTGAATGTTGAATGGCCATCGTGATCAACGAAATGTAGGAATACGGTGGTTTTGCACAACCATAGTTACCGGTACGTCGAATTCTTGCCTGAAAATAAGGCACCATTTACGGTACTGTACGATGGTTAGCTCGAAATGCTTGATAGGTCTTACCAGCTCAGAACTGGTAAGTTGTTGATCGCCTCCACCGCAGGATGAGCCACGGGAAGGTGAGGCGGTCGAGGCGGAAGTGCCGGACAAGGTCGTTCCTGTGCTGCCACCCGATGCGCTCCGGCTACCACCTGAAACTCGAAAAGTGAGTTTTGTAGGGCGGTACCTTTAGGGCCTCTTGGTTGTGCTAAGCTTTAAGGTCCAGCTCTCTAATTGATAGTCGAAAACTCACCGATGGGCGAGATGCCTCCACCGACTCGGAAACCGCCGTAGGCGTTATTCATCTGCGTCGTGGTAGTCGTATAGCTGTTATATGGATTGTAAGTTCCAAGCGTATTCAACGTATTGATCCCATTGATTGCCGTGGGCCATTGATAGGCATTGTAGGCATTGGTATTCGTCGAGTACGTCGGTTGTACGGAGGCTGCGTAATCTTGCGAGGTCATACCCTGAAAAGGAATGAGCGATGATCTTTGAGCAACGAACTGCTGGTGGAAAGACCCTTGAAAAAGGAGCCCTTGGAATCTGAATGAAGTATGAAGAAGGGGGCATTTGAAATTTCCAGAAAATCATTCAATTTAGGACATTTCGCATTTCTTAACAAAGTCTTCTTGTGGGCGCTATCGTAAGATACGGGGGCATTGTAGCAGCAAGATATCTCAAATATCTCAAACCAAGCCAAATATCCTTTTATATACGGGACTACCTGAAAAAAAAGCGCTAATAAACGGAATAAAATGGTTTCGCTCCCTCGGCCACGTAGGGCTCTACCGCCACGCTGGCAATTTTTCAATCTTTGAGGTGGCCCCCTACTCGGTTCCTAGCAGGCATGCCCTTACCCTGCCTTTGTTCGCGACTCTCCCTCTTCAAACTCGCACTTGGAAAAACCGTCCAAAAATCGATATCGCACGTTCAGCTAATTGGGAAAGTCCGCTTCGGATAGCCGACCCTCCTTCTACTCCAGGGTTTCGCCCTCCCAAAAGCTCGTCTTGAGTGAGGATTTACTGGACCCTTTATTTCACAGGAAAATTCCAGCGTTATGATTAGTCCGCTTAGGGATGGGGCTTCACATTGCTCTACGAGAATTCCTCTGCATCTCAAGCTAAAACCAATGCGCTGTGGAGAGTAGCTTGTGTAGAAGACGCAAAAGTTGGATATTCAGGCCAGGCTGCCCCTTTTTTTAACCCAGTAGGGTAACCAACTACCTAGAACCCCACTCAAAAAGCAATTACCATATTTTCTTCACTATCCGAGGTGCCTACCATAATTAACCAAAATCGATGAATTTCACGAAACCCCCGCATTCATGAGACACTTCACAAATCCGGCACCGTGGTTGTATTCGTCAACATCATCAGGATAAGCATACGGTATATCTGTCACCGTGGAGGCGCGCGGCCGACGGCGCTCTAACCCCGTGTGACTGTCTGGCACCCTCCGGCGTACCGTACACTCTACTTCGTTGTACAGTAACCGCGGCGTCGGATCGGCTAAGTGGCGACGGAATCGCCGAGCGACCCGGTTTCATCGCGTCGACGACGGCTTTTCCGGAATTTTCCGTGAGGGACCAGCCGACGCGAGCAGCCCGGCGACGAAATTTGATGCGCCGGTGCAATCGATGTGAAAGCATAACGCAACGTCGACTAGAAGGGCAGGCGACCGACAAAAAACCCCACGGCGTCATCAAGGACGTCCAAAGAGGGCACTGGCTACGAGGTTATCGTCGATGGGAACGTATGGTGCAGAGTCCAATCAGGGTTTTACTGTGCTGAGTAATTGAGCGGAACTAGTGGCACGATGGGGGAACTTGTTTTCGCCAATAACCCTCCAGAAGGCAGCTGTGGATAAGAAGGTCTCCGGGGGAAAGAACGTGAAACGGAACCGCTTGGCATGGCCCTCGGAACGATACCACTATCTTATCGGTGGAGTAAGGCAGGCGAAGGGATCCACCTCTGGCATGCCCACATAAAGTCTTGAGGGTAAAAATCACCCCTACTTGGGTATATCTCTTAAAGATATTTATGTACCGTTCCTTGAGAAGAAGTTTACCTATGCGTCAGCACGGGTATTTTTGGGCTTATTTCGAACTCCCCGGCAATGACAGCTACCTCAGTAGCCAGCGCCTTATTGCCGACCGGATCTCGCTTGGCCAGGATACGGTAGTTACTTGACAAAGAGTTAACTCGATGGGGGCTCCCTTCATATACCAGCTAGTAACCACATGTCAAAGGGTAAGGGTAAAGGGATCATTGCGATCGTAACCCTAAGATGGGTAAGGTATTCTGGTACTTTGCGACGTCTTTTTCAGCCATTTAAAAGAGAACTGGCATCATTTTATGGGGGTGCTTCAAAAGCCACATCACAACTGAACAAATTGCCGTCATCTACCGTACAAATACGTTTTTGTAAGTACCACGCCGTGCAGCTGTTCCAAGAACGTCGGCGTCCGGGGAAAAACGGTGCAAAAGTGCGTAAAAACGGAACAGATTACAGAAATGATCAAACAACAAGGTAAACGAGTAGGAGTAGGAGTTGGGTGTGTATGTGGGTGGGTTCCCCTGTCGCCATTTTTTCGACACCCCTGACCGCCTGCAGTATATTAATGAGGCCAGGCCAAGTCTGATAAGCTATCTGTGCTGTTGTGAGTCACACACACACGCACTCACGTAAGACGTTGCCGCCGAAAACAACACGACGGCAGTCTAGTGAGACCAGTTTTTGATCGATTCGTATCAATTCTGTTGGGGGTGAAGAAGCTTTTCGAAAGGAACACCACGAAACGAACGAACATGTATTGCCGTTTGCCCAACGGTAGACGGTTGATAGAGGCTGGAGGCGTCCAATGCCGCCGTGCTCGATGAGACGGCCAGACTGCTCGGAAGCATGCCGAACCTTCGAATCTGAAATTGGCAAGTTAAGGGACAAATTTAGCCCAAGTAGGCTAGGTAATGACGAAGCGAGGAGTACGGTAAATAGGCTTCATAGATTGAAAATAATTTTTAATTCTTGTTGGAGTTCCCTCTTTCGACTCGAATCCCTAACTGAAAGGATCCTCGGCCCTCATAATGAAGAGACGAAGCAGAAGGGTAGCTAGCGCTGACCTCATATATCGTGTTTCAAGCGCTCGATGAGAACACCAATTTAGTGCTGGCAAGAGAGCCCTGGGGCGGTATATTGGCAGAATAAAGCCTCGTCGTCTCACCAGGGTGTGAATTGCCCCGATAAGGCTGGCAGGGGTAGTTCCCGTGAAGGAAACACCCGAGGTGAATCAAAATGAGTACTGGAAATGGTGAGAACGAGCTGCGAGTTGGGGGAGATGGACCGGGGATGGCTGAGGAAGATGACTGAAGATAACTGATAAGGTCTGGAACTGCGTGGTACCTGTGGGCGATGCAGGTACGAATCTCCTGTCCCGGTAAACACGTAAATAGCCCTTGAAATTGTAGCGTTCCAAGCACCGGAATAGCTGACGGTCGCTATCGAGGAATTATCGATGAGTAATGCTCGGGCTGCAGGTCGGGTCCCGACTCGATTTGTAGTGATAATAAGATGAGGGTGAAAAAGAGAGTTCACTGGGAAGAGACAGAGATCCCAACTTCATGGTACCAAGACCCATATCCATCAAGTGGCGGCCATAATAGGCGAAATTCTCGGGGAATTTTGAAAACTCAGGAACCAACTCCCAGGTAGCTCCCTTTAGTCACCTGTTACGCAGGTCATTTCGTCCTTGGTCCAGCGGTTCTTCACGGGGATCAATGCTGCCAGCCTTATTTCAATATTGACACGTGTTGTTTAGATCTCAAATATTTAACTGGGAGTTTGCAACTGAGAATGTGTAAATATGTAAACAAAACGACCACCACCACAGAAGAGCAAACAACTGAGTAGCCAATGGCAAAATTGACTCTATGACACCACTTTCTTAACATGTCTGTGTGGACATAAGCTTTTACAGGACGGAAGAAAGTGTTCCGTGGAGGCTGATAAGCTTATCAGAAACATCGCGATAATCACCTGGACGGTCATCATGTACGACAAATTAGAAAGGACACAAAGTGCGATATAAGAGTTTTAAGGAGATAAATTACTGCCTCGGAATGAAAAAGTGAGTTGCTCGAGGAGTTGATGGAATGAGACGCGCGACTCTAGGCGCACCCCGGCACTGCACAGGTGAAGGCAAACAGTACGCCGCTCGCGGCGACGAGACGAGCTGCTCGCGAGAGAGCACGGAAGGCAGAGCCGACAGACACGCTACAGCGATCCACGAAGGCACTGTGCTTCAGATGGAGTCGTCACGACGAGCAGTTGACGTTTGAGCAGCGTAGTGCGACCGACAGGCATTGTGCAAACACTAGCCGGTGAGGAAAGCGCGCAGAGAGCCGTCATGGGGTGTGGCAACCAGGAGGTAAGGGGTGTGGCCTCGTGCGGGGATTGGTCACCGCCGCGCACGCGATTAGTCAATTCGTGTCGGAGGCGGGCCCAAACGACCGTTATCCAAACACGCGCCCAAGAGGAGAGTTCAATTACTCTACTTGGTGTCCAGTGCAAAATCGGATCTTCGTAAGTGGACGATCGTTTTTCAGAAGGCACAACTGTAGGTAAATGAGCGCTCACGCACTGGAGGGGTAGGGAAGGGTAAAATTGCGAGTAAATATGAGTTTAATTAATCAATCTGCAGTTATTTTTACCCCTTTCGAAACAATCATTGAGATGGAACAATTACGTAGGAACAATAAGGAATGATAATTATATCCCTTTGGATACTTCTACATCAAGAAGGAGGAGGATTCATATGTTGTCCTGCTAGAGCTCAGCCCAGCGCTCATGAAGAGAAAGGTAAGGCATCGATGGGAGAAAAAATCGGGAGGAATCACTTCAATTGGATCTCACTCTCGAAAGTCCTACGACCATTTTCGGCTGGCGATGGATTCCGGAAGAATAAAAAATTTTGTTGGAAGAAGGTTGCGAAAACCAATCAAGCTCTCAAAAAAGTTAAGGATGGGGTTCACTTTCCAACAAAGAGACTTCCTGCTGTTTATCGAGAATGTAAGGTAGAAAATAAGCAATGGCCCTTTTGTGCGCTCTAGGACAGAAATCGCTATATCACAAATTTTCAAAACCGTGAAACTACTGCCAATGTCACTGACGCCGGCAAATAACATAGGGCACCATCTCAAAAAATAAATATGCATTAGGAGAACGAAAAGCTTTAGAACCGTTTTAGGTACACATAATCGCATTCTTGTCAATATTTACCAATGCAAAAACAAAAATAAAGGAGCAGAAGTTGCCGGGGGGAGCATGATCCGGGCCAGTTTCAAACTCGCGCCAGGGCCACTTCAAAATTTTCTACAGCTCTCCTTTACGGGACCATCCGGCAGCTGCTTTCCGCCACGCGTCCATCAACGCGATAGTTTATAATATTCAATTCTTGGTAAAAGTATTTCTGCCTATAAAGAGTGCGGGGCACGCACAGTTTTTGAACTGAAATGTATTGTAACTGGCCGTAGCGCGCTTCTTATACTGTCACAGAAAATCGAGGAAGTTCGTGAGCCAGGGGAGTGTAGCCAATCTAGGCGGGGTGGGGGGGGAGGGGTGAGGGCAGTCACTTGACATGCGTGAAAAGCTGGGCGTGCCCACCCCACTTGTATAGAGCCAAAATCTGGTACGGAACAATCCACATATTTCCGCCATAACTGCTGTTGAGCGAGGGACGATAGAGAAAGTGAATGGGTTAAATATTAAGAGGGAAGGGGTCGACAAATATGTGTTGAACAAGTAGGTGTTGCAGTTTTGCTCAATTCCGTGCACGAATTCGAGAAACTATACAAAAAAAGAAACTCAAGCCTCAAAAGCTACAGCCTCATACTGGCAAGCCTTCAACTTCCATAAACATCCCTAGATGGGTTTTCTCAGCCCCAAGGTTGACTCAACACTGGGCACTGACTCCATATGACCTATTCGACACAGCCTCGCTGATCCGCATCCCTCATGACGGGTCTTCATCTGGGAGTATGTAACTCGACTCTTATTGATCGGCTACGGGATTCGCCTTGTACATAACGGAAATCTCCCTTCCTTTCGGATTATAACTGGCCATTACAGAAGAGCTGAACAATAATGCTGGAGTATAACACCTATAAATGATTACTTAAAGGTGAAGCTTGAAAAATTAACATTGATTGAATTCGTCGTACGGGTCCCCCCTCCAAAAAAAGACGCGGGAGTAATAAAAGCTGCATAAGTGGCAACAGTGCCGAATGTTCTTGTTTATGTAGCCCACAAAAATTGACGTAATCTGTAATACGTCAAGGACGGACTCATCGTACCAGTGTGACCGCCTGACCGCCGCCTCCACCACGACCGTCGCCGGGTCATGGTGCAAAGCGGCGCGGAACACCTCGATGATAAGTTTGTCTAGACTTATTCTCCAAATATTTGCTGATTTGGAAGCAGCGAAAGTCTGTCGGCAGTTGGTTCATGTACGCAGCCGCACAACGAGACGCCGCTCGTTGATAACGGACTTCACTAGGTGTTTTGAACAAACATCGTCTGTACTCCGAGTAAATATTGCACTTCCCATACATGGAATCCACTATGAGACAACTGTCTGGCTGGCTTCTGGTGAGTAAACAATTAATCGAACGGCGTACATGAAACTTCTCACATACAAAGCTGACATTTCTTCTTTATTTA
The DNA here is from genome assembly GCA_036418205.1 of Ostertagia ostertagi. Lineage (NCBI taxonomy): Eukaryota > Metazoa > Nematoda > Chromadorea > Rhabditida > Trichostrongylidae > Ostertagia > Ostertagia ostertagi. Next base: position 17,532 of record MU891989.1, read on the forward strand.
TATTTTTTTAAGGCGAACCCATTTTTATTTTAGGTTCGTTCAGATCTGGAACGGGGCGATAATGGTTGGTTGTATCTTGTGACGCGCCAGCTGCTTTACGCGCAACGGCTGGGACGAAATCTGCGTCGTGTGGCCACACAAAGGAATCTATCCCTAACTAGGAGGAGCCCAACGAGTAAACGAACATTATCTGGGAGATAAACACACTGAGGTTGCCTCATCGGTTAACCAGCTGGTGCAGGGCCAAGTTGATTCAGATGTCACTACTATTCGTCTCTACTGTCACTAATGTCCTTTTGAGTAGGTGCGTGGCGCACTCCAAAGGACCGATGAGCTCCTATTGCTTCATATTGAATAACCTATGAAAAATAGAAGGATTTTCTGTCAACGAGGAATTTCGGCAGCAGTGTGAAACGAGCTGCTCCTAGCATTTTCATGGGCAACCTTTAAGAAATGGCAAAACGGCTAGAGGCGTAGAGGTCACGAAGTTCTGCCCTAGTCAAATCTACAATACTTCATAACATTCAAAGGTACTTGGCTGTTTTTGAACAATCTGTGTGCGAATATTTTCTGAAAAAAGTGGAATTTTTGACGTGTTCTATTATCACGCTACGATTTCGGTTCCGATATTGGAAGCAATTCCAGAGAGAAAACAGTGCATGCTATATCTCAAACTATTGCCACGATTCTCTTTATTAACGCCTCATAAGGTGTGTGGTGGATTCCACAAATCGGGCCCTATAAGCCTCTGTGTATGGATTTGAAATAAGGTTTCGGAGGACAGAGGTTTGTGCTTGTTTGTTTATGATCGACCGGAAAATCGTCATCCAGAAGGTTTCACAAGGGTGCGCATGAAGCTTGAACTTCTGAACGCCTAAGTGAACACCTGGCTTCTTACAAGTCCAATCGGGTCTGATTTTCTCCCAAGATAAGAATCAGGAACAAAGAGTGGTGAAAAAAAGTAGCTGAAAGGATCACCTTGACGGAAGAGCAACGCCTCTGGACTCACGGCTAAACTGGTCCACAAATGCATGCACTGAGAAGATACTTAATCCCACCTTATCGTTAAAGAGGAATATATCATGATCCTAGATTCTGGAATTATGTTTGGTTTTTCAAAAGTTATACGAGATAATCGCTAGAGTAACATTGACCCAGTGACGATCCTCTTACACGCGTGTTCGTACTTCCTCACCCCCCGTGGACCCGAAAATAGCGTCAGGGCCAATGACCGTCGAGTGTTTGCGATACAAATATTGCGTGGATCCCATTCGCATCTCTAACTCTGTCAAAGTGGGGGCCGAGATAAGAAAGTGCTCATCGTATGTTGTGCGTACGCGCTACGCGTTGGCAAACATTCACAAATATTAGCGCATTTCAAATTGGTTTTGAGACGTCATTTGAAACTTTGAGGTCAGCCTGGTCACGGACTCGAGACAACTGCGATATTACTCGGACCAAAGACCATGCTAAAAACGCTCTCTTGGCAGTCACTGAAGACGGTTAACCCGCTTAAACGCTTAACCCCCCTAAATAGTTCAGTACTTGCCTTTGAAACCTGAAAAGGTTCCATCCAAGCGGGTCTCGAAGGACAATTTTTCAGTGATTCATTATGTTCTGATTCATTTCGATGAATAAAATTTGGCGCTATCGCAATATATGGGGGCACTGTGATGGCAGTGCATTTGAAACCGCATAAATCTTTTTTGTTGAAAACGGGACTAAGCCTTAGGCGGGGAGGAGAGACTCCAAGGTGCGTGAGCCATTTTCATTTTCCCTGAGCTCCTGCCTCCTCCTAGGCTTAGTCCTAGAGGATGCCTCCATATATTGCGATAGCGCCTGAAATTTGACTTGCTAAGGCGTTTGATGACGTTCGACGCCATACGTAAGAAATGATCCGAACAGCCCTAATGCAAAAAATAATTAACTTAAGGTGATTATCAATACCGAAAGCAATAGGAAAGTGGTCGATGAAGTTTGGATACTGTATCTTCCACTTAGGACCACCTGTAGCCCCATTTCATCGCGCATTTTTGTGCGTATCACTTAACCGTGTGATAAACTACGGTACAGTTGACGTCTGTCAACCGGTTGTCACACCCACACACACACTGACACAAGTGAAACATCACCACCAATATACGGTAACGGCTCATAAAGCTGCCCGGATTACGGTAATAGCATCGTAGCAATTAGGTAATTATTGGGGAAGGCTTTGATGAATACGACGACGACGACGCGATGAAAGGATGAATCGTGTGGTCGAATCGAGTCGAGGGGGAATGGATATTTTGTCACGGCGGGGCACGAGGATGATGGTAAGGCCTAAGCGCCGAGCGCCGGCGCTATTGATCTGGCGCCAGTGTTTGTTCAGCCAGCGGAGGTGCGACGACCTAATGACCTGCACTAAGTCTCGCACGTCATATTGATTGGCAGTGATCTGGAAATCGTTTGCTTATGTGCAGGTGGATGAGCAAAATCATGACCGGGGGATTACGGTATGTGGGAGGAAACTGTTTGGGAGATAGCGATATCCGTAGAGTCCTGGGATCTGGTTGGAGTAGGATGATTCAGCCGTATTGCCTGGAGTATGCCTGGGTATCCCCAGATCTAAATTGGTCATTGGGACCCAAAAATTCGGTCACAGTGTGCCGTCCATTCCAGGGCAACCTCTGAAAGGGGTTTTCGGGATAACCTGCGAGGCCTCGATGAAGTCTTTTATGCAGGTAAGGGGAGCGAACTCCAACCCTAGCCTTCTTTGAGTATAACTTTTGTTCAGCTTGCAGGAGAAATTTCACGGAAGGATGGGATTAGCTTAATATTTTAAAAGAAAAAATCACAATATCGAAAATGCGGTAAAAAATTCATAGATCTATACAATGTTAGCTCTGACGCTCCCGTGAAGCATAAATGCTCGTGGGTAATTGAAAATATTAGCTCAGCGGCTGTGGATTTATCGGTCAGATTTGGTCATGGCGAGGCAATTGGGGTTGAGGGAAGCTAAATGACCCACCGGAGGCTTCAAAATTTTTTAGGAGGAAAATTTCAATTAATGCTCAAAAACATATGCTTCACGAGGTATGAACAAACTCTGGTCCCTAGCGGGAATTCGAAACCCGCACCGCAGTTCTCAATTTCATCGGTACAGCGTCTGCATGCTCGTTCTGCACAGGATGAGTGATTGACGGGTGGTTGTTTATGCCCTATTCTGCACTTTTGAACTCTTGCACTTCGCCTAGTCATATCCATCCTAGATGGCCATATCGGATTTCAGTCCAGTTTCCCTGAGGCTTTGAGGATACTGTAAATGGAACTTACTGGCTGAATGCTACGTTGTGGACTCGTCGAGTCTCCTCTTAATGATGTGAGTATCGCTAATGGCGTCATGGACACTGCCAATTGAGGTAAATCGGTCAGTTTGCCAATGGTGATAGCACTTTTACACTGTGTTGAATTCTGATGATCACACCTCACTCAAGTGTCATAGGAGGAAATCTGTACGTTCTCGTAAATGGACTCACGGGATATTTGGCATATCTCACCAACTCATCATGTTCGCACCTCGTTACTTTCGCTTCTCGAGGCACATAAAGAAAAATAGTAAGAAAATTCGTTGCGTGTCAATGTTCTGGGATTGCGCAGCGATTCCATCAATTTGGAATCAATTGAGGCATTGATGGGAAATAACCTCTGCGGTGAGTGATTTGATGCGACTTGGTGTATGTACCTTATGCGGTTTCAATGTTCTTGCCGTATTGTTTGCTTACATGACTTCACATTCGACGAGCGCAGGCCAGTCGACAGAACACAAAGTTTAAGCGGTTGAGCTAAAGTAGAGACTTCTCCAACGCGCAGGATTGGAGGCCACATTTGGAAGCGAGAGAGCGTCGCAGAGGAACTCCTATGTACCAATTTTTATTACCGGCTTTTTCTGAGGTCGCAATGCGAAAGTTTTCACAGAGTGTGGGAATGTGGCGAAAAAATTTTGCCAATTGTGAAACTAATCAGCATTTCCCGCTTTTAATGCACAGCTGTGGCCACCTTCAGTTTTGATTTTTGAAGAGATTTTGCGCTTTCGTAGAAGTTCATTTTGGGTAGTCTACTGTTCGCCAGGGCGGAAGTGGTGTAGTGGCAAGTGGCGCACGCTTACCACGCGAGCGGTCCGGGATCAAATCCTGGGTCGTGAGTCGCCCGGGCCAACCAAGCCTTCCATCCCTCCGGGGTCGGTTAATTGGTACCAGACTTGTCTGGAGGATAAAAACACTGACTTGTACATCGGCTGGCCCCGCAAGTCATTGTATAGGCCACATCGCATTCAAACGCCACTACGAATGTACAAATGGAAGTAGAATGCGTGCCGCATCCCAAAAGGGATTGATCAACGGCAAAAGCTTTATCCTTTATTTACTGTTCCGCTTGCGAAAAGTCGATAGTTTCTCAAAAATATGAATCAAAGCGGTTAGTGTTGGAGCAAAGCTCTTTCGCGGCTAAGAAAGAGCACTAGAAATTCTCCGCCAAGGTGAAAGGTGCTCTGCAGTTAGTTCTCTTTAGGAATCTCACAGTTAGCGACAGTTTGATGCGAAATTGATGGACTCATATGATGAATTTAGTAGTCGAGGTTTTCGCCTTGTTAGGAGCGATAAAGGACATAGGATGACGCATTCACGTAGATCAAACCCTTTACACCACCTATTGTTGTTATTCTGATCCGTAGTAGCATTTCGAATGGCATTCGGCCTATGCAACGAATTTCGGGGCACATAAGTTGTAAAGATCAATGTTCAGCCTTCCGGACAAGTCTGGAGATGTAGGGCTTGGCTGGAATGGACGACGTAACGCACAGATTTTCCCCGACCGTGCGCGTGATAAGCAGCGCTATTTGCCTGTGTACCGCTTCTGCCTTCGAGCGATATCTAAGACTTTTCTGGCCACAGCTGTGGATTTTTCTTGAGTTAGATAGGTGCGGCGTGGCGCGCCTCAAGGTACTACACCAGTACGATGCGAAAAGAAATCAAATAAAGGTTGTGGCGAAGGGTAATTAGAAGAAATCAGTATAGTAATCAATCGCCATAGCTCGAATATTCTATTTTATAGCTTACCACGGAGGTGGTCTAGTGACAAGTATACAGCGGCGCCTGTAACATGGTTCGGGCATTAAATCTCGGACCATACGCGGCACAATCTATCAGGGAAGGTCTTTCAGGGCAAGAGAGCTTTTTCAAAACGGTTCTTGCATATTGTAGGGACGCATGTATGGACCACAAAACCATGTTTCGTTTTCGCTGAACGGTTTTAGTAGTACCAAAAAAGTGGTGAATAATACTCTTGATGGTTCGATCCCCGCGGCGACTAAATTTTGCAATCAAGGTTGGCGGCCACTTGTTGGCTTCAAAATGGTCCTGACGATGAATATTGACATCTGATTTTGATATTTAGCGCGATTTGGCACCAACCCGTAGGCGCCAACCCAAATGCAAAATTTAGTCGCCACGGAGGATCGAACCAGCAACAGTATACCAACATCGGCTTAACCCGCAAGGCCAATTTATAGGCTAAACTGGGTCCCAAAACACTACGATTCT
>MU891990.1:0-10188 GCA_036418205.1 Ostertagia ostertagi
CTACCATACGAGAGCGTTAGTAAGTCAAAGTGATCGGAAGTGAGTGAAAGTCACTGCGAGCTGTAGAATGATCGGGCGTTACGTGCGTCTCCTAATATTTTGGTAAAAGGAGACAATCGAGTATTCATCACTTTTAACTTACTAACGCTCTCGTATGGTAGCGGTCTAACCCGCTCAAACGGTGGAACTATCGGTGAGTTTATTTTTCGTGCTGCTCGGGTCTCCTCGAGGGGTTCCTGACACGATGTCGGAACTGCTAGAGTTGACGAGGTGCTTGGTGGGGTAGAGCGTAGATCTAAAACTTGATCACTTTGACTTACTAACGCTCTCGTATGGTAGCGGACTAACCCGCTCAAACGGTGGAACTATCGGCCTCTGAAGACGACGATTCAGTCGAAACGTTAGGCCACTTAATAAAAGTTCCACCGAACAACCTCGTAAGGCACAGAAGTACTAACACACTTACAACTAAAATGCCGAGGTTGCAAGAAGAGAGAAGCTGGAGAATTCTTCAAAATGTGCCGCGAAATGTCTTTTCATATAGTCTCTATACCGAAACTACCCGATTATTGATACTCTCAAAAGCGAGAAATTCAGCGCGAATTGGCCTCAGTCCTCCTCCGGCAAGTCTGAGGCGATCACCCTTTGACAGATTCCCCCACTCGACACCGACTCTCACGAAAAAGAAGACTCTCACGAAAAAGAATAGGGGTGAGAAGACTGTCACTTCCTTCACCAATTCCGGCGCTATCTCAGGATACGGGGGCGTTGGGTTGGATTTTTAAATTTAATGTCCTTTCTGTTAAAGGCGGGACTAACAAGGGAGGTCTTTCAGGGTGTGCCAAGCTTTTTCAAAACGGTCTTTTGCATGATATAGGGGCACATGCGGGAACCACAGAACCATGGTTAATTTTTCCTGAACGGCCCTCTGAATACCAGAAAAGGGGGTCCCTAGTCACACCTTTTTCACCAGTTTTTCAATCAAAGTCTATTTGTAAGGGTTACTGACGGTCCTAATCATGAATATGGTACTAATTATTCATGCTTTTGCGCGAATTTTGAAACGTCAACTCGAAATGCAAAAATTTGTCACCACGAGGAATCGAACTAGGGACCCCTTTTCTGGTATTCAGAGGGCCGTTCAGGAAAAATGAACCATGCTTCTGTGGTCCCCATATGTGCCCCAATGTCATGCAAGAAACCATTTTGAAAAAGCTTGGCACACCCTGAACGACCTCCCTTGTAAGCGGCTTAGGCGTGGCGTGAGAGCCCGTCAAGATGAGTTGAGCGCGCCCCTCCGCGTTTAGGTCCTAAAGTATACACCGATATTGCGATTGCACGCCTACTCCTTGCGATTGATGGCTTATGATATGGCGCATTTTTACGTTTTGCGGAGCGTCAAATCCTCGGGAATTAGTGCGTAGAAGTGAGTAAATGGAACGAAAAGCAAGAGGGTTTTCTGTGACATTCATACTTTCTTTGCCCAGTAAAGTCTTAACTGACTTGAAGTTATTACGTGCCGATTTCTCTGAATTGGTTTGTTCAATGATACATCGGACCAGTGCTGACGTTGCTACAGCGCAAAAAATAAAAAGAAGGGTGAGTATTTTCGATAAAAATAACGGTTGAAAGAACGGCCGAATGGACTGGACGGCTGCGGTCTCATACACCCTTTGATTGATCATCTACCAGGTGAATGCTTCTTCTCACCTATGCGTCTATAGGCGAGATGGATGCGCTTCGTGGATTGACGTCCGGCGGAACTGGCACACCTGCCCATCGGTCCGACAGCATTCTCACAGCATTGTAATACGCTCAGAAAAACCTACTTGAGATTCTTGATTCTACAACACATCTGGGCAACCCATTCTAATAATTTCCCGGAAAGGCTTTTTTTGCAGTGGGGCAGTCGCTGACGAATAATTGAGGAAATTAAAATCAGTTCAATGAACAGATGCTTGAAATAAGTGAGGCACATAAAAAGCCTAGACTGCGTAAAAGAAGGCGCCAAATGTCTCTGTTTATATTATTACATCAGCCGTCAATTTTTTGACAAGTCCTCTAAGTTATGAGCTCCAACGAGGATTTTTCATAGAACTTGAGGGCGCACCCTGACATATGCAGGGGATACGCTACAGTATCTAATTTCCAAGTTAAATACCTTCTTCAGTGCCCTGAAGGGATGTGAAGCACACGGCGCATCCAGTTGGTTGCGCGCGCTTCAACTGCGGCTCTCTGGAGAAAGAATTTCAATTTAGGGGAAATCAAGAGAATCCTGAAAGAATCCGCGTGAAGGAGTACACTATTCAACAAGAAACGCAGCCTTCAGCGTCAAATTCACAAGCATGTAACCTTAAAGTTGAGACACGCTAAACAATTTTACACTTTTTGGAAAGAGAAAAGCACGAGGATTTCGAATCTGCTCCTACTTCAGTATGTAATCGCCCCTGAAAGGAGCTATAGTCGTGGAATAGTGCTAATGCAGCGAAAAAGTACCTTTCGGCGGTACTCGGGCAAAAATCCTCAACGTGGCCATTTTTTAATAGGAACGTATTTAGCAGTTTAGTAAGCCTTTGATAGAGCAAATCTTCTAGTTTATGATGACGTATTAACTTTCAGATTGGATGAGTTTGAACGGAGTTATGGCTTTGGAAAGCGTAAAAACTCGCACTCATCACGAATTTTCCTCGTTAATTTTGCAAAAATCCTCAACGTGGCCATTTTTTGAGTACTGGACGTATGAAGCTGCTTTAGCGACCGTTTGATAGAGAAAATCTTCTAGTTTTGTATGACGTATCAACTTTTTGAATTTGACGGAAATGAAGCAAGTTATTGCTTCGGAAAGTGTAAAAACTCGTGCTCATCATGAATTTTCCTCGTTAATTGATCTAAATTTGTTATTTCTTATAAATTTTTGTAATTTCAATACTGTTAGAAAGAGCTCTTCACAAAACTCCAAATCTGCTTTCAGATTGAAAATTCGTCATATTTGAAGAAAGTTATAATCATTTGAATATTTGTTCAAATTTCAATAGTAATAAGCTGCTCCACGGTCAACGCCAAAGATCAGTCAACACACAGCTGGCTAAGGCGGTTAAAAAGCTTCTTTCAACTGAAGGGGGACGTGTAAAATTGAGAACCATACTCTGTGTAGTATTGGGTTGTCTCATAATTCCTGTCGCAATTTCGACACTTTTGTTTATTCAAGTTTTATCTCTTCTGGGAAACAACTGACTAATAGCATAACCACCATCATGGTCACTGATATGCGTGCATTTACTAGTGGGCGTTTGGAAGCTTCCAGCCCAGAATGAAGGAAACTGGGGGTTGAAGAATATGGAGAAGTCGTTTTTGGGGTGACCGCAATCTTTAACTTTCTTCTCTGGCAGATGCTTATTCAAAGCGCAGGGGAGGCGATAGTCCGATAGAGCGATGCCAATGCTATATGGTGGATGAGGTATCGTGGCCCTGGCTATCTCCCCAGTGGTGAGTTGGCATTGCAATGTGAGGTCTGGCGTACATTCGGAGAAAGGAGAATCTGAGACGTTTCTGACGATTCCCTCGCAACCCCGAAGCCAGCCTAGAGGGCTATTCCGCGCTGACTTTAGCAATGCTTGTCTTCATACATTGAAGTGGTTCCCAAACCAGGCCACCTAGCGAATCCAACAAAACGAGAGCGATATTCTCAGAAAACGGAGTTCGGGCTTTGGTTGAGCTGGTGCTTCCTGGCTGCGAGGCAGCCATCAGACGTGCCGCATGTTGTTGTCGCAGTGGACTCATGACTCATTTCCACTGGTGACCGATTAGGGAAGGCTCTGCTTTTGCCGTCCCAGAATGGATTTTCCCCAGATGGTCAGGCGTGCTTCCCGCTCATGGTCGGCCGGACCATAAGGTTTCCATCAAAACTTCATTCTGCAGCAGTCCTTGCCATACTGATGGCGTGTGCTGGTGCATCGGCTGCGCTCAGGTATCTGCTACAATACCCTGGTAGCAACGTGCGGAGGCACTCCCAATTTAGGGTGCAAGGGGCGCTCATCAAAAATGACCGCAGGCCCAGTATGAGGTTGAAGTTCATAGCTCGTTTCGTCTTTGCCGTTGCGATTGGACCACTAGCTCAGTACCCTATCAGTAGCAGAGACTGAGTCAAACACAGCGCTGATCTTCTCTGTTGTCCTCCTTGCTACAGAGTTCATTTGAGGATCGTAAAGCATAATCATTCATTATAGTCACTGACCTATTTTTATTCCTAGTTGATTAACCCGTTAAGGGCTTGCGCTTCCGAAACCATGCTGTTAAGGCTCTTGAAGCATACTTCAACATACTAACGTATTTCGCAATGAAACGGTCTTAGACGGAAGAATTTGAAATTGAATAGAAATGCGACAGGAATTATGAGACAACCCAATACTAAGTCACGCGAAGGAAATAAATAAAGAAGAGATGTTGTCATAGTATGCCATTTTTAGTGGCTAGTTTGTCGTTTTTTGCTCCGTTTCTCGTTTGCTCGTTTGGTAGGACTCATCAATAATGATCATTCTTTGAATTTTTCACTTTGTACTCAGGGTCAACCGTTACGTTGGACCGATATTGGAGCGACGTTGGACCGATGTTCACCGCTCTCCGCGCCGGCATTCACTCTCGCCACCCGCGAGCCGTCTGTGTCTCCGTGCGTACGTTCACTCTCGGCATTACTCTCGTCGTCGCGTTGGACTTTGTCCAACGGACGGTTGACCCTGCTTGTACTTCTTAACGAATTTTTCGGTGGACGGTGGGGTAGCAGGGCTTTTTTATGAACAGTTTTGGGGGAGAATTAAACAACCTTTTCATAGTTCGGCTTTTGAAGAGGGTCGTTTCATGGACTTCGGCCTCTGGCGGAGGGAGGGGGGGTCGTATTTCCAAATTTTCCTCGACGCCTCGCTTGACCCTGGTTCCAGCGCAAGCTACTCAGAATACAGCGCCAGGCGTTTTTGTGGCGAATGGATGCGATATTCGTGTTCTAAATGTCAAATTACTTTCCGAGGCAAGTTTCTAGACGATTTAATCCCCTAGAAAAAAATCTCAATAAAAAACCGGTCCAATGTAGCACATATATAGAATGAAATGTAGCGCAAAGTGCTGATAGACAAATACAGTAGGATGAGAAAAACACTCTCCTTCGAGGGCAGTTACTTAAGCGGGTGATGGGTAAAGCTTCTCCAACTCAAGTTGAACCTTCAGAAGAGAGGAAGTTGTTCTTGATAGGCTATATAATTACTACGGACTGCAAACATGCTCTGCTGGCCGCAAGGTTGGTTAGAAGCAGGGTCAGTCCTATCGTTGGTACATTTCAAAAAGATTTTACGACCCCCCTCCCCCAAGGTGGATTTGATACGACCCCCTTTTCGACACCTCGACCACCATCATCGTCTCTATACACTGCGTTTCATAATTATAGGTCCACCCTAAATTTTTGCTACCCCAAAGTTGCTGTGCATTTTTTGGAAATGCTGCTATCACCATTAGATTCCTCATCACGGAAAACCTTCATAGTGTTTTTCTGACAAAGTTCCCCCTCAAGTAACCCAATTAACTTTTTCTGAACGAATTTTCACCGTTTCATGAATATCGGGCTACTCATAAAAAGTTCCCATTTCTCGTGATCAGTGAAGGAAATAAGGGAAGCGGGGATATATCTGAGCTCAGTCGACATCGAGTTTACCGTACCTCGTGTTACTCGCCTCTCTTCCCAGTAACAAGCTCAAGCCAGAGCACTTACTGAAGTGGGATGGCAAAGGAGCAAAATTTCCTCCCAAGCCGGCCGGCTCCTACGACCTAAGCAACTAAGTGCGAAATCCTGGTCAGTGCGGGGAGAAGAGTAGCTTAGGTAAATGAAGACCGCGTTTCCTTCAAGATTTAGGAGGAACTGGGCGTTTTCTCTCGAATTGTGTAAGGGGTCCGAACAAAAGTTCGTGCTGAAATACGGCCTTCCGTGAGCAAAACCACCGTGTGGTGTGTACGTCAGCGAAGCAATACATCTTCAGCGGATTGATGAAGAGCGTTCCAAGATTATTTGAGCGCTTCAAGATCGCACGTCTCCATTTCAGCGTGGAAAAGGGCTCAACTTTAATGAACGAAGGTTTGGCTGTTCAGACCCTTCGCGATCTTGGACTCTAGCTCCTTGTTTCGTGCTACAGGTGATCTGAGATCGACGTGAAAAAGTTTATTCTAGGTGGATCTGATAGAAAAAAAGCGTACGGGAGGGTTCCGTGGAAATCGTAGATGGTTTTGATGTAAGGTAATTTTGGCGAAGAATCCCTTATGGATTGAGGCTCTTTTGAACGACTGAGCGGCTAGAGCTCGTGTTTGTTTCCTTTCAAGAGGATTCCATAGGGTATCGTGAAGTTCTTCTGAAGCGACTGTTACCATCTTTCCGACAACAGCTCCCTCGAACCTTGATTTTTACGCACGATAACGCGGCTGTCCATGCCGGTCCTTCCACGCCAGATGGAATTGTGGGAAAAAATATGGCAGTTACCTGGTGGCCAACATGTTAGCTGAATCAGATTCCAATAGAGAATCATAAGGGCCTTAATTGCTTATAAAGTTCCACAGCAAAGAAAAGCAAAATGGAACAGCCGAAGAGCTGAAAACGTCGATCATCAGCGCACAGACAAATTTCGATCCTACTGTAATAGCTAATTTGATTACCAGCATTCCAAAACGTATTATTGTGTTCCTTATGACTATGGGAGGACCATCCCATTGTTGAAAATTTGTGACGTTTTTTTGCTATAATAAAATCTCTCGAAAAGTGATCTGTAGTCATATTCGCGAAACGGTGAAAATACGTTCTAAAAAAGATATTTTAATAATTCTGAATCGAGATTTCTCCAAAAATCGAGTATCAAGGTTTTTCGTTATGGGGAAACTATTGGTAATAGCGGCATTTTCCAAAAATGCACAGCAACTTTGGAATAGCAAAAATTTAGGGTGGACCTATATTTATGAAACGCAGTGTATTTTGTTCTAGGTACAATCAACCTTACCAAACTCTGCCAGGGTGGGGGGTATACTGATTTTACTGAAACAGTCACAGAATTTATCAAAATTCCCTAAATTCCCACATTTCCACCAATTTACCCCACTTCTACCTATAATCCCACGCTTCATTTTCTAGGAGGGGTATACAGGGGTGGCCAAAAAAAAAGAGACACTTCACTCAACATTCAAAACGGAATTATTTACGCGTCGCGAAACCAAACCAAATGACCCCAACTGAATATTGAAGAGCACGTTATAATCTATCAACAAGCTACACAACAGCCTTCTACACCGACGACATCAGAAGATTTTCCCACGGAAGCATTGTGCACGGTACGAGCTCAACGAGGTCGTCGAGATACCATAGACGATTACGACGTCTCTGAAACGCTGGTCAAAAGCGGTTTTGCACATTCACAGCTAATGTCTCTGGGAAGCTATTCAACAATTAATTCACTGAGGAAATTGTGTAGCAGCTTCAGGTCGGAGCGATTTCGGTAAGCCTCGTTGAGCTCGACGGTGACGGCAGATGACGTCATATTCTGGAGACGGCAGGGGCAGTGAAGGAGTGCTTGCTTCTGTTTACGGAGGAACAACTAAGGAATATAACGCCATAAAACTTTCATTAACATCGGCTCCCTGTGTGACGAAAAGTTCGATGATGTGCGCCATGGGCTGAGTGTCTCTTTTTTTTTGGCCACCCCTGTACGCGCGCTGAAACGGCAAATTTTCTCCCGCGCCGCTCCCCACTCATCACATGCAACTTCTTACAACCGAAGCAAGTACGACCCCCCCTCTACAAACTCATCAAAATACGACCCCCCGTTGCTACTTGTAGCAACATAGGGTTGACCCTGGTTAAGGAAATAACTTCGAGTGAGGATTTCATTCCTCGACAATTGCTGTCAGGAGGACCGCGGATGCCGCAAAGAATCCGCTCTATCTTCGCACGGACGTGCTCTATAAGATTTGTTCTGGGAAAGTGGAGTTGCTCATCCAATCGCCAATGATCCTCCCGCCGCAAGAGTTTCCTCCTAATCCGCTCTATCCGCTCGTACATTGTTCTTCATACTTCATACTGGAGTTAAGATCAAACGAACACCTGAAAAGATGCACATAAACGAGCTGTACAACATTGCAATAATATGTGATCAGAAAGTTTCAGAATAACTACTCGCACTCAATTTGCACCCAACTGAGAAGACAGCGATCCTCCAAACTGGTTGTCCACTCCCAATGTCACGGCACCTAGCAAATGCTCTCACCAATGTGCGGATTTCGAAAAAACATCAGGTACCGTTGGTCGGTTAGAGATCCCATGCAGTCACTGTGCTACTGTTCAGGCTGGGATTACGGGCCTTACAATCCTGATAAATGTTTTTGCAACTGCAGCTTGCGACTGACGTGAGTCCATTCTTTGCCTGTAGCTGCACCTAGCATTCTCCGGGTAGTTGTGGCTGCGATTCATATTGCTCTCCATGCGCAGGAAACAATGCTGTAAGCAACACAAATCCCAACCCATACTGGTAACGCATTTTCCTTCTCCAGTTTCCCGATGATCCTTCCTCGCATGAAGTCATTCCTAGTGTTCTAGTCTCTGGGGCTTGCTGTAATCGAGAACCACTACATTTCACAGTAACTTCGCCCTAATCATACTATTTCTCTTGTCCTGTTCCCCTAACCTTTTCTTTTGCGTGGCCATCCCCATTTGGCTACAGATCAAGACGGACCGCACGGTTACGAAATTGCAACTTGCGCGACCTGGGTCGATGGTTAGATGAAGGGGCTTTCAGAGACTGAGTGTACCGCTCTTGGGACAAAGACATGTTCAGGTTTTTGTGTGTGCGAAACGAAAAAGTCGTACTGAGGTTTTCAGGAGGTGTCGTGCTGTACTGGAGAGGAAGAGAGGGTGGTTCGATGAATTTTTCGAAATTTCTGATGGAAACTCCAAGGAAAGCGCAAAATGTTAGGTTGGCGAATAATCTTTGAGAAGCTTTACGTGTATCGTTGTAAAAAACTTCTGGTAATTATTTAAGCTTTCTAAGATGTCTTGCAACTCAGCACACAAGCTTGCTATCCGATAGGCTAGCCAATACGTTTGCTTGTTGTTCTTTAGCTAAGAATACCATTTCTTCAAAACCTATGTTCTGAGCCTCTTTCTTCATGACTACCGATTAGGATCTTCCACGCGCCAGACTTCAAGCAGAATTACAAGAAGACAGTTGAGGGCACGCTCTCTCACCATGATGCTCCGGTGGTTACCTCTACATAAGGGTTCTCTCCTGCATTTGAAGAAGATTCACACTAATCATCCCGCGACTGCCAATCTCGATGCTGTATCCAGCGCCATTGAAAAGTAATCTGAACAAACTCACAGTCATTTGCAAGAGCGTTTCTGATGTTAAATAGCGATGTAAACAACTGAAAATACGGAGTTTGAATTTCAAATGCTCTGGGTCCGGAATCAGCTCTAAACCCGATCTGACATCATCATGTTCCTGTTGGTTTCCCATAGTTCCTTCGAATGACCATCCATCATACTCATCGGTGATGTGGACTGGGTGCAGTGTGCTAACAAATCCACGAGCCGCAGTAGCTTTGCTTAAACGATTCGGGAGTTCTGACAGTAAAAACCCAACTCCCTCTGAATTCGAACTTCCTGAGTCGTTGGCGCAATACGAGAGGGCCTTTGCGCTGAAGACCGGCATCAACTAATACCAGTGTCAGTGATGAAGATAATCGTCGACAGCGTAGTGGTGATCTCATCTCTATGGAGTTCTACAAGAGAAACAGTGAACACCTGGTGTCGTGCTGGCAATATGTTGATAATAATGGTGATGTATATTATGTTAAAGCCACGAGTCAGGATTAGGTGACCATAGAAGGCTTTCCATCACTAATATTTCCAGGAATGCGCTCAGAAGGGTGATGCCACACTCCTGACTCGAGATTGCGCGCCGTCAAGGCCTTCTGGCCTACTACTTACAGCGATGGGTTCGTTTCATCAGCTGGTCCCGCCCACCGCGGGATGTGGTGCGTGGCTGGCCTAACGTGTGAGATCAGCTAGGTTGATTGCCGTATCAACCGATGGAACGGCTGGCATATCCGGAAAACTCGTTTGGACGCGGCTCTCCCCCGAGCAAGCCTCCTTCACTGCTGGAAAGGAAG
>MU891996.1:0-15016 GCA_036418205.1 Ostertagia ostertagi
GCTTTCCTTCTTTTTTTCTTTTTATGCAAGGTTTTCTATCTATAAAAATGATAAACTGGAAAGGTAGACCAAAACACCGTACAAGATTGTCAGTGACCAAGAGAATAGTTAAAATTCAGTAAAAGTTAGAGAGTTGAAAAAGTTCTAGCCTTATGTTCTTGTTTTTTTTTATTATTCATTGTTGAAACGATAGGTTACAGGTCCCAATACATTGTCAAAAGATTTGAAGTAAGTATGAAGAATTGACAATCCCAGTCTTGACGTACGCACGCTTTCGACTTCCATATACTATCGCCCTAGGGCTTCTGTATGTGGACTTGTCCTAAATATACTGTAGTGTGTGGAGCCACTGTGAAGAAGCAGTGATGCTCTTTGCCCAGAGATGTTTTTTGACGCCAGTTAATCACTACAGGGGCATGGGAGGATTGCATGGTCTGAAAGGGATTGGAAATGAGACATAAATGAAAGATCAACCAGCAATTAATGAAAAATATTTTGATGTCAGAGGTCATACGAGAGAATAGAGATGGTGGAACTATCGCTGAGAGAGGACAAACACATTTTTTGCACTGCTGGAGCGAGAGATCACTGGTAAAATCGTCACCACGTTTAATTCAAGTTTTACAGAGGAAGTACACGGCACACCTGTTAGAATAACAGATAGCATTGTTAAACAAACAACAGAGTGGAATCAGATTCACATGCCTGTAAGGCGAGCTTTATGTCGGTTGAGTAGCACTGTCGACAACTGAATGCGATTCAATATTTCGAATTTGTCGTCCCCGGAAAATTCTTGCATTCTTTCTCAACATAAATATGTTAGCTGTGATCAGCAGAGACAACGCATAATGTTTCACATAAGAAAAGTGAGTTTCCGAAGAGAAACAATTCAAGAAAACCACACTTTATGGACGGTCGACGGTAGGTCGGGCGGAAACAAAAGAACGTAAGGAACGAAGTGCGCCCTGGGATGGTCACGTATTAGGCGGCGCATTGAAAGAAAGGCTAGTGTTTGAATTTAGAGAATAGAGCCACAACGAGCGACAGAATAAAGTGTAGTAGAAAGTTCGAGAACCAAATGGAATCGTTCCCATGGCCAACATATGTTACAGTTGTACGGCGGGAATTTGAACTTTTTCCAGTTCCTAAAATTGTTAACGAAAACCAACACAATTTTTTGTTCTTTTCGTGCATTGCTAAAAGCTAAAACCATAGCGCCCTCGTGGGGCTCCTTCTAGTGGCG
Source organism: Ostertagia ostertagi (assembly GCA_036418205.1). Lineage (NCBI taxonomy): Eukaryota > Metazoa > Nematoda > Chromadorea > Rhabditida > Trichostrongylidae > Ostertagia > Ostertagia ostertagi. Next base: position 1,244 of record MU891996.1, read on the forward strand.
ACGATGGCGCATCCACGACATTCGCAAACAGCTCTAGTCCATCTACAGAACGATCACTGCAGTGATCCTATCTCGGAGCCTGCCTATACTTTGGAAAATGTTGTGAAAGGGCAAGACAAGCCTGCCATTGTACCTTCATTCATATGTAGACATGAAGCATATGGCCCTGATCAACCCGGTTTAAAATGTGCACCATCAAATCTGCTTCATCATTGCGATCTGAAAATTATCCAATGATTGCGCCAAATGTTCTTTTTCCATCTAATTATTTTTCTACGTACGCTTTACCATTTAGACGATATAGCGTAGGAATTCGTTAGCCGCATGAGATTGAATCTGGGGTCTGATTCAAGAAAATGTGCATAACTGTAGCGCCACTCACCGCTATGCTGCTTTTCCGCCCTTTCCTTGCATATAAGAAGAAATTCATTGGCTCTTGAGTCCGACTGTATGAAGAAAAGATAAGAACCCTAAACGGTGAGAAAAGGCAGTGATCGATTTTCGGATCGAATTCCGCTATGCTTATCAAGCCTTCAGTTTTTCGTGAACCGTAGTCCAGCTGGTCTGTGAAGGTAGGTGTTGCCCTGGCGTCGCAATTCGCCGTTTATCGCATGCGTGTTCAAAGACATCACAATCGATGGTTATCGAGAGCATGGCGTACCTCGGAAAAAGGTTATTCAAAACCGAGCTCAACCTTTTTTTACTGCTCCTGATTTTTACGGAGCCGGACGAGCGGAAGTAGTTTATTAGCACAAGGTCCCGCTCGCTATCGCATAGTCCTTAGATCAAAACCTGGACTGAATCTCCCCAAAGTCAAGTGGGTGTTCCATACGACATCGCTTAAGTGATGCACTTTACTGCAAAAATGAAAACAGTGACTTAAACATCGGTTGGCCCTGCTAGTCATTATATGGGCCAAATCACATTCAAAAGGCCACTACAGTATTGTGGTGGGGTCTGTGAAGCTACAAAAATAGAGCTCGGTCGACGGTGAAGCTCCACGCACTTTGTAATCCGTCTGGATTTATTTTTGAACAATGGAATTCCATTGGCTAAAAATCCAGTCGCTAACTGATGTGGTCAAGTGGTCACCCAACTGGCCATCGTAACCTGTTTACTTGATCTTCGATGCGAATGTGATAGCGCTACTGATCATCGTTCTTCTTTGTAGTGTGAAAAGAGAAACCCCTCTGTTCTGTGGTGCGCCAGAAAACTTCGAACGTACTCCATTATTACCGTATTAGATAACGACGGCATCCCCATCTTCCGCTCAGAGGCCGAGTTCTTGAAAAAAAGCGTCGATGCACTGCTGGAGAGCCCATGGAGCGTGTTGTTTCCATGTCCTCCGTCCAATAAAGGCCACAACATTGGAGAATTTTTGGATACGTGGGAAACTTGCTTGGAACCTGGGCAGTTCAGAATCTGTAGATGGCGTGGAATCTGACCTCATCGCTCAACAGCTCCTCCGGACTTCGACACTAAAGGAGTGATTGCTAAGCCTTATAACAATGCCGCCGAGTGAAAGAATATGACAAAGGGTAAAATAAAGCATTTGCCGTTGATCAATCCCTTTTTGGGATGCGGCACGCATTCTACTTCCATTTGTACATTCGTAGTGGCGTTTGAATGCGATGTGGCCTATACAATGACTTGCGGGGGCCAGCCGATGTACAAGTCAGTTTTTTATCCTCCCAGACAAGGTACCAATTAACCGACCCCGGAGGGATGGAAGGCTTGGTTGGCCCGGGCGACTCACGACCCAGGATTTCAGCACCCAGACCTTACTGCGGCTGGCAAGTTGTCAACTTTGCCAGCTGCACCAAAACTTCCGGCCTTGGCACCAAATGGTCAAACAAGTGATAGAATGGCCTTGTCGCAACGTCAAGAGCATCAGTGATTAATATAATAATTGTTTATAGGAGAACATCAGGCAATCAATTTTAGATGCACATCCGCGAAAAGCGGCATAATGGGACTCAAATAAAACGCAGTAAGGAAACTATGCAATTGACTCGCTAGTGAAAGGAAGGGAAAAGATACGAGCCAGGGAAGCTTCGAGAGGCACCCTGTACCGAGGAGAGAGCGGACTTGAAAATGAGAGAGAGCATGGCAAAAAATGAGACGCAGATATTGCAGTGTGAGCAGCGCGAGTAGTTTGTTGTGGTGTCCGCGTTGTGGTTATTAAACGTCTACACCTGACCACTACGCTGTGAGCGCGGTAACATTTTTCGCTGGAGGATTGCGCCGTGATCACGAAATGTTTCTTCACGAGAGACTTCCGAAAACTGGCAAGGAAAGGATGGCAACAAATATATGTAGAACTGGGAAACGCTAAGGAATCGAACTAGAAGGAGCCCCAAAATCATTCAATAATCCATCTTCTCAACGTAATGGAAAAATACCATCGAATGAGGAAGTAGTGCTACTATCGTCAACAAAAGGTCGAGCATGGAGTCAGCGTCATGACAAGGACGGTGAGTATTTTGAAAAACTGGACTCATCCAATAAGGGGGGCATGTTTTGCGAAAGTCACTGCCAAGGGTGTGGACCATTCCACCATTTCGCTTTCGCTTACATCTACTCCCTCCCCTGTCAGAAATTGAGATTTCTTTCAACTGCGAACTTTTTGATGCGCTGTTGCACCTCCATGCCACCTCCTTACTGGATGAGAACCGGAAAACAACCTCAGACAGTGTCAAACCCAGGCATCGTTCTCTGGATGGAAAAGACGTTCACATGGCAAATTGAGATCGGGTCAATAAAACTCAATTCATCTCGAATATGAGGGGTAACATTCAACTTGTGTGTCAGCGTTCTAACCTGCAGAATTGGCATAGGAGAAGAAATTGATATAGGAGGAGAAATCAAAAGGATGATTTCGTCAGCATAAGCGATAGGCGAACACCGACCGCAAGCAGTTTTCGAGTTCCTATCGCCGAGAAAAAGCGATTTCTGCTGGGGAAATCGCATTCGCACAGACGATAGAGTGTTGTGGTTGTCGATGAATATCCAGTGATTGGGGTCATCGAGGAGAGACTAGAGACGTCTGAGACGGCCACACACGAACATTGAAGATAACCGCTAACGCCGTTGTCGTAGCGCGCGCTTTCCTGGGGTGCTATGCTGTTGCGCTTTGATGGTCAACCAAATGTTACAGCAACGATTGAGCAGGTTTTTGTCTCCCAACCTCGCTCACCTTTTCTTCAATGACAGATCAAAAGTTGATGTAGCCAAATGTCCACTGATTGCTGTCTGGCTGGCCAATAATACAATAAAATAAGTATATGGCAGGGTCGTGATACGACTCATTTTTTTGGAGGGCTATGAAAATGTCTATACCGTACACGCGTACATAAAATGTATATATATAAAATGTATAAACTAAATAAAACCGTGGTTGACAATAAGGAGGTTTTACGATGCGTGAGGGAAAAAAAACTTGAAAGCTTCCAAAATTGAAATTAATTTTGAAATTTTCTCTTCACCTAAGCGGCGCAGGTGCGGCTTTTGTTCCGCCTTTTTTCTTTCCTTAAGAACTCCTTATTGACGGGCATGGTCTACTCGTAAAGGGCGCCATCTTTTGCTGGTAATGTTTTAGTCAAACTCCGAATGAGTCTCGCTCAGGTCAGTCAAACGGAGTCTGTGTCTCGTAGATAGGGTAAACAGGTATCAGGTTTGTTGAAAGAGATAAAAATATCGAGTCATAGATCGTCTAGAATCCACGGACCATCGTATGGACAATTGCATATAAACGCGATTACATTCCATAATGGAAGTGATATGCATGGCGCATACCAAAAATCGCTTGTTCTACTCAGAATCGCTTTAGTACATGATTCTTTGGGCAATAAGGAATTCGTGGCGAACAGACAAACAGGCAAACAAGTCGATTAACAGATAAACAGACAGACAATTTCTCCTTGTGAGTCTTAAGGATGCTCTAATTCAACTTCTGGACTGGATTTTGAGAGAGACGATCCGGTTGGAATTCGTTTATCCATCCGAAATTTGAAATGATAATAAAAAGTAAAATCATAAACGAAATTTCCAACTGACAATCACGCTGGCAAAAGAAAACTATTACAAGCAAACAAAGTGTTGTAGGCGTTGTTCAACATGACAAGAAATGCCAACTGGTTCTTGCCATCGATAACGCCTCACATGTTTATCGATTTAGAGTTTTCTTACTGATGAAATTGTCTTAGACTCCAGAAAAGTTCAGAGAGATCAATCGATTGATCGGTTCGATCAGCATCTGCCCATTTTGTTTTTTTTTTAAACTTGCAACGATCTTTATCTGGCAAAGACTGTAATGAGAGCAAGAAAAGGCGAGATCCTATCTCGACCATGAAAAAAATGTTCAAACTGGTCGCTGATCCAGTAATCCAGTGAACAGGGTCAAGCGTCTGTCAAAGAACCACCCTGGGGGAAGGAGTGGGAGACGGGGTCGCTTTTGAAGAGCAAGGGATGAAGATGGCTCTTGGCTCATCCAAGCTCGTTTTCGGAGGTTCTCCTGAAAATTTAGAATTTTATTATATTAGGCGTTCCAGAAAAATCTGTTCGTTTTCCGACCCGAATTTTATAAAGGCACTGTATCTTCGCACAACAGGTAAACCCTTATGAAAGCTGATTAAAAAACCATTCACAGCGCGATACTCTTCTCTAATATCAGGGTGAATAACGGTCGAGGAAATTCCTCGACCATAGCTCTCTACCATGCGAGAGTAGTGCCGAGAGTGAACATCCGCGCGGAGAGCACAGACGGCATGGCGAGTGTGAATGTCCGCGCGAGAGATCGTCTCTGATCGGGCAGAGAATCCTCGACGTGCCGTTGAGGAATCCTCAAGCGATATTCACCCTGCTCTATAAGGAATCATTCTACTGGGAACGCTTGTTCAGAATGCTGGAGCTGTTGAGGCGATGAACTGAGGGAAGGTCGATTTGGCATCATGTTGGGTTTTGATGCATTTCTCTTCAAGGAAGCTATCGAGATCGTCAGAAATGTGACAGTAGATAGACCAAAGGTCTACTAAGTAAGATGTTCGCAGAATCACTCTGAAGGCCAGTGTTAGGGGGGAATGGCCGGTTTCAGGATGAGGAGAAGATGGACGTGGAGGAAGTTGAAGGTGGAGGAAATCAGGAAGATAATGATTATCCCCCTATATAAGCACCCCCATGGAGTACAATAAACATTCTCCACTTCCGTCCTGAGTCACACGCCACAACTGGCGATCAGGATTGCAGTAACGACTCACGGAGCTGCTTCTACGATCCGGTAATCAGTAACTGTAGCAGTAACGACTCGAAGAAGGCGTTGGAGGCCGAGATAATCTACGATCCAGAGAGCGAAGATGGAAACAAACGGCGCAGATCACAAGGAGAGTAAGGTAATGGAAGGAAAAACAGGCGCGGGCCTTCCAGGCTATTAGGGAAAAGCTGACAGCTGTGGATACACTTGCCCACTATAACCCTGAGGTCCCAGTGGTTTTAGCCACTGATGCATCCGAATATGGGTTGGGTGCTGTTATTTATCATAAATATAGTGATAATAGTGAAAAAGTGATAGCATATGCATCACGGTCATTAACTAAACAGGAGCGGAATTACGCTCAGATAGAGAAGGAAGCTTTAGGAATCGTTTATGGCGTGGAGAAATTCAATCAGTTTCTTATATGGTCGACGTTTCACATTACTTACAGACCATCAACCATTGGTACGGATATTTGGGCCCAAGTTGGGGCTCCCGGTGATAGCGGCAAAGAGACTGCACAGATGGGCACTTAGACTAATGGTTTATTCATTCGACATAGAGTATAGGAAGACAGAAGAGTTTGGAAATGCGGATGGATTATCAAGGCTCCCAGACCCACGTGAATTACCGAGTGCCACGGAAGTTCTGCATGAGGTGCATATGCTTAAAATGGCGGAAGAAGGCCACCGCTGTGGTACCGCCGCCGGTGGTGGGGAGAGAGGTGGTATGATCAGCGGGATGAGGGCCGTCGGCACGGAAGCAGCAGAGAAGGCGAAGACCTGCGCGACGATGAAGACCATAGAAGACGCCGCGCTGACGAAGAAGATAGGGAGGAGAACCGTGAAAATTAAGAAGCAAGTTCAATAAATGTTTGATGTTAGTTGTGTAGCATAGCAAGGTATTCGGGAGATGTAGGCATAGAGGGGCTGAACTCCCATGGGAGGAATTAGGCAAAAACCTAATTCCCAAAATTGAGTGACCTATTGGTCACTACGGGGGATGTTAGGGGGGAATGGCCGGTTTCAGGATGAGGAGTGATGGAAATGGAGAAGATGGACGTGAGGAAGTTGAAGGTGGAGGAAATCAGGAAGATAATGATTATCCCCCTAGTATAAGCCCCCATAGTGACAATAAGATCTCCACACTCCGTCCTGAGTCACACGACACAACTGCCAAGCTGGTCCAACTTGCGAAGAGTTGGCGGTGCGATGTACATCCAGGACACCTTTCAGAGATGTGTCCACTTTATAATGAGGAATGCTGGACACATGTCTTGGAGTTTTTGGTGAATTTTGGCGTAATGTTAAGACTGCTTTTCCACTGTAACAGTTCCTGGTTATGCGGAAGAACCAGGCCAGCCGTCGACCTTATGAAAGTTGCCATAACCCTCCTTCAGCACAGTTTAAGTTTTGCACAGTTTTTTTAGAGCTCTATCGCCGTCGTGCCCTGCCTCGCCTTCTTTCCAAATCCAATCTTTTCGAAGGTTTAGACAATAATTTCAGCGATCCCTAACATTTCTCTAGACTTTCTTCTCACAGCCTCACTACGAAGCGCTCTTAAACACGTTGACGACCGCGCTATTTTTCGCTGTCTGGCGTGTGGGACCGCGCGCATTATTTTGACCGCGCGAGTGTGACATGGCATCATGTCAAACACGGTCCCACGAGAACTCCTTTTTCTCAGGAAGTGTGTATTTGTTATCTTGTGTGGTAGGTCTCCGATTATGCGATTTTGGCCATTTTAGCGATTCCTGTGATTTGATCATTATTCAAACATTTTTAGAAAAACTCGATAGCCCATCAACCGAAGCTTCTTTCCAGGGACCACGCCTTTTGTAACAATGCCTAAGTATGGCGCATACATCACGTAAATAAGTTACCTAAAATGTTTGAAAACCAGCTTAAAAAAGACTTTGGAGACCGCGCGTGTTTTACGTTCCGTGGCCGCGCGGGCCTTCGGTGAAATTTTTAGGTATCATATCTACCAAATTCAAAAGAAGAACCCACTGTATAATGCAGAAGAAATCTTATCGGATAAAATGGAAAAGAAAATGAATGAAAAACCTAATAATTGTTTACGAAATGCGAGCTGAAAGGTCCTATGCGGCGCAGGACTGCAGCCCACATATGGGCTGCGTGGGCTCCAAGGTGTTAAAAAAGACTGCGACATGACATCATGTCACATGGTCCCACGCGGCCGAAAGAGTGGTGTATGACATCATACCACAAGGTCGTCCAACGTGTTAACATCATTTTTATCCTATGGCTTGCATATATAAGTCTCAGAGAACACACCCATGCTGGAATCTCTGTCCGGAAGGGCCGTGCTGCCAGTAGAATATGAAAAACGTAGAGACATTGACATATATATATATACAGGGGTGGCCAAAAAAAAGAGACACTTCACTCAACATTCAAAACGGAATTATTTACGCGTCGCGAAACCAAACCAAATGACCCCAACTGAATATTGAAGAGCACGTTATAATCTATCAACAAGCTACACAACAGCCTTCTACACCGACGACATCAGAAGATTTTCCCACGGAAAGCATTGTGCGCGGTACGATCTCAACGAGGTCGTTGAGATACCATAGACGATTACGACGTCTCTGAAACGCAGGTCAAAAGCGGTTTTGCACATTCACAGCTAATGTCTCTGGAAGCTATTCAACAATTAATTCACTGAGGAAATTGTGTAGCAGCTTCAGGTCGGAGCGATTTCGGTAAGCCTCGTTGAGCTCGACGGTGACGGCAGATGACGTCATATTCTGGAGACGGCAGGGGCAGTGAAGGAGTGCTTGCTTCTGTTTACGGAGGAACAACTAAGGAATATAACGCCATAAAACTTTCATTAACATCGGCTCCCTGTGTGACGAAAAGTTCGATGATGTGCGCCATGGGCTGAGTGTCTCTTTTTTTTGGCCACCCCTGTATATTTATTTATTTATACTTGAGATTTGTTTCACTTACACATCTTCGTTCCACAGATAGCCAGCCCACCACACAAATCTGGTCGTTCTCGCACTTGTACAAGGATTTTGGAGGAAAGACTTGGCGTCTTTTCTCGCGGAACAGGATATGTAGATCCACGGTCACTTGTGCAGTCAAGGCACTCTAAGCTAATGGGTGAGCATTTAAATCTACTTTATAGTCTTAACCCAAACTTAACCATTTAAGCTCCATTAATTCGCGCAACTATGTACATCTGCCCCGGAAGAGAACGCACGCTGCCCACACAACCTAGACCCTGCCTCACCTATGACGCCGCTACAACCTTGCTCAAGACGTGGTGCGCTTTTCGAAAAATGTTTTATTTTAACGTTTCAAGGAGTATGCATGACACCCAAAAATAAGTTTCTTCTTCCCCTGCAGCTGATTCTGAACATACTAAGGAGAAAATGAAGACTGACCCCCATGTTCCATTCCCTGTGTGTTCTTTTTTTTGCATTTTACACTGAATTCGAATGAGGTCAGCGTCAAAAGTAGATGTTATAATATCTTATATATAATATAACCTTCACCAGACTATTTTGCCTTTGTAAGGTTGAGGTGAGAAAACTTTGAGGGCCCGCAAAGGAGAAGAGACCCCATTTAACCCATCACCATAGCCCCCACCCCATATGTATTTTTTTCTGTGTTATGTAAAATCATGATTACCCTATTGTAAACATGCTACATCAATATGCTCTCACCAGTTTAGCTCCGCCCGCTACCGCGCGCATGACACGGAAGCCTCTGACAAAACTGACAATCGGTGAAGCTTTGGGTTTCACCGCTTAACTATAGCTGCTTCGTTAAATGCATTACTGTCCGTTGCCCATCTTGGCTGTATCTCACTGTTTGATAAGCGCAGTGAAGTGCACAGCTAAAGTGATGTATGTAAACAACCACCATGCATCGAGAATCGAGGAAATTTAGCGGTCGAATAATTTTTGGTAATCTCAAGACGGAATGCCCAGTATTCACTATCAAATTTATTAGAGCATCCCATTCATCCTCAAGAACTCTAGAAGGTGTAGCGGTTGAAAGGTGTTTGAATTTACAATTATAACGCTAATGAAATGATTGAAATGAAATGCATTATCTGCAATCTGGTTTCGAGTAATCTCTACGTTCGTACGCATATCGTAATTATCAGTCCTCATCTGTCGTTATCACTTTTTGACCCCCACAAAATATGTTACCGTCCAACCCCTATATCATGTCCCAAAATCAGTTCCTGACGACTGCTGCGAAGCGCACTATGAATTTCGTGAAATTTGTGTTTCAGCGCCTCTTATCTGCTCTTATCAGTCGTTATCACTTTGTGACCCCCACCAAATATGTTCCCGTCCCACCCCCTATATCATATCCCAAAACCAACTCCTGACGACCACTGGTGCCCGAGCTATGAATTTCGCGACACTTGCGTTCTAGCGCCTTTTATCAGCCCTTATCAGTTGTGATCACTTTCTTTACCCCACCAAATATGTTCCCGTCCCACCCCCTATATCATATCTTGAAACCAACTCCTGACGACCACTGGTGCCCGAGCTATGAATTTCGCGACACTTGCGTTCTAGCGCCTTTTATCAGCCCTTATCAGTTGTGATCACTTTCTTTACCCCACCAAATATGTTCCCGTCCCACCCCCTATATCATATCTTGAAACCAACTCCTGACGACCACTGGTGCCCGAGCTATGAATTTCGCGACACTTGCGTTCTAGCGCCTTTTATCAGCCCTTATCAGTTGTTATCACTTTCTTTACCCCACCAAATATGTTCCCGTCCCACCCCCTATATCATATCTTGAAACCAACTCCTGACGACCACTGGTGCCCGAGCTATGAATTTCGCGACACTTGCGTTCTAGCGCCTTTTATCAGCCCTTATCAGTTGTGATCACTTTCTTTACCCCACCAAATATGTTCCCGTCCCACCCCCTATATCATATCTTGAAACCAACTCCTGACGACCACTGGTGCCCGAGCTATGAATTTCGCGACACTTGCGTTCTAGCGCCTTTTATCAGCCCTTATCAGTTGTTATCACTTTCTTACCCCCACCAAATATGTTCCCGTCCCACCCCCTATATCATATCTTGAAACCAACTCCTGACGACCACTGGTGCCCGAGCTATGAATTTCGCGACACTTGCGTTCTAGCGCCTTTTATCAGCCCTTATCAGTTGTGATCACTTTCTTTACCCCACCAAATATGTTCCCGTCCCACCCCCTATATCATATCTTGAAACCAACTCCTGACGACCACTGGTGCCCGAGCTATGAATTTCGCGACACTTGCGTTCTAGCGCCTTTTATCAGCCCTTATCAGTTGTGATCACTTTCTTTACCCCACCAAATATGTTCCCGTCCCACCCCCTATATCATATCTTGAAACCAACTCCTGACGACCACTGGTGCCCGAGCTATGAATTTCGCGACACTTTGCGTTCTAGCGCCTTTTATCAGCCCTTATCAGTTGTGATCACTTTCTTTACCCCACCAAATATGTTCCCGTCCCACCCCCTATATCATATCTTGAAACCAACTCCTGACGACCACTGGTGCCCGAGCTATGAATTTCGCGACACTTGCGTTCTAGCGCCTTTTATCAGCCCTTATCAGTTGTGATCACTTTCTTTACCCCACCAAATATGTTCCCGTCCCACCCCCTATATCATATCTTGAAACCAACTCCTGACGACCACTGGTGCCCGAGCTATGAATTTCCGGTCAGACAGACAAACACATACACACACACACAGACACACACACACAACCGCTTAGCCGATTATATATAGTAGGATAGAAATTAAGATTGAAGTAAGTAAAATCATCGAGTAAGGTGTAACCCGCGTGCCCATTGGAGCGAGAATGGGTGTAGTGACAAGTGGCACGCTTACCACGCGAGCGGTCCGGGGATCAAATCCTGGGTCGTGAGTCGCCCAAGCCTTCCATCCCTCCGGGGTCGGTTAATTGGTACCAGACTTGTCTGGGAGGATAAAAACACTGACTTGTACATCGGCTGGCCCCCGCAAGTCATTGTATAGGCCACATCGCATTCAAACGCCACTACGAATGTACAAATGGAAGTAGAATGCGTGCCGCATCCCAAAAAGGGATTGATCAACGGCAAATGCTTTATCCTTTATCCTATCCTTAACTTCCTGTAATGTATTCCCCCAATGTGCACAAAATAATTTCAAAAAGACGCTCAAATATCTGAACAATCTTCCTGGAAGGTAAGCGACGATATAAATTCGTTTCAGAAATGACGCTTCATGGCCCCACCGGCTTCCCACGCTTCTTATCGCGATTTATTGTCGGCACGTCTGAAGAATTGCGCCAGATGTAGCTAGCATGCATGATAATCGAGACACGTCTGATTATCCCTTCTGTGGTCAGAAATCGAGATCAGGTTAGCCAGTTGCGTGGGGTGAGGCGACAACGATTGGCCGTCTTCTGCGTCTGTTACGCGAGAACGGTCACTCTCCAATAGTCTCCGATCGCCAATCACTGAAAAATTCTCGATCAGACCACTTTTGTGGTGCAAGCCTGCTGCTAATCGCGGATCCGCCAGAAAGAGATGTTATTTCCATCTTTTATATAAGCTACCACTTTGAGAAAGCGACGACTCGTCCTACGTTACTCATAAACGAGTTCTGCCGTTGAACGCCGTTGAACGCAGCAAATTGTGGGCTTCTTTTTCCTTTTCCTGTCTCATTTCCTAGTGCTCAGTTTTTCCCATCTGTTGGACTCGTCAATTCGGTGCGGTTTTGTGAATCGGCGATTTTCTAGTTGCATTCGTATTCAATTCCAGATCGTCACTCCCGCCGCACCGATCCACTTCAGAGTCAATTAATCCTTTCTTCGCTATTACCTCCGTCCAACTCAAACCTCCCGTTATGATACCTCGCTCAATTGTACTATTGGTAGCAATTATTCTACCTCTAGGCATATCGGTTGGTTTACTACCGTATTTTTATGATCAATTGGCAACTTTGACTTTTTTGAACGTCTCGGGTTTTGGTTTGATTTTTGACACTTAACGGTATCATATCTAGCACGCTTTTATGCATCCAGGGGTGGTATTCAATCCTTCCCCCAGGGGTTGGGAGACGGAAATCCCTTTAAATTTATTTGTTTTAAACGATGAAGTTTCTTCATTTTCAGTGCATGTTCCCAACCCCTGGCGGAAGGATTGAATACCGCCCCAGATGATGTGCACGATCTGTGTATCTTTCGTTGAGTCGCCTTGGCCAAGTGCACAATCCATCATGAACGTTCCTCATAAACGTCAGTGATATCCAGTTCAAGTAACAATTCATCATGTCGTACGATTACAAGATATCATCATATTGAGAAAGACGTCGACCGCAAGCCTTTTCACTCAAACTTCCACTTTGTATCCTTTTGTGATAACTAATAGGTTGGAAGGAAAAGTTCCTTAACACTCAATTCGCGCTCAATTCGCGCTCTTTCTGGATTTCTCCCGAATGCTCTGGAATCTTCCATGGGTGGTATATAGTAGGAGTGGACCGTGCTACGTACGGTGATCAAATCAGCTTTCCCAATAATGGCGTTTGCATGGCACTAAATCAACTTTTCCCGCCAGACACTCCGAGCGCTCATTCTGTAAGAGCTCCGCCTAGAGAGATCTGCCCACCAGAGGTGGTCAGGATCAGTCCCGGGATAGGCCTGGGCACGTTCTCTCACATGGCGGTTTCGGCTTGGTTTAAACGCTCCGCAGCGAAGACTTTGATCTTTCTGACGCAACACACGACTACTGCCCATTTTGACGTTTGACGGTATTTCCCACGGGTGATGATCTGTCTGGAGGATTGACGAGTACAAGGGCTTCACAATGCTAGCTGCTCGAAAAGATTGCAGAAGAGCTTCGCCGAATATAGCGACAAGTCAACCTGCTTCACGACAACGCGCAACGTCGCGGGTGTTCGGTCTCAAGCCACAAGACTCTGAAGCCAGGCAGGACCGCGGCTGCCCGTCTGCCATATTCGTCAAACCTTCTATATAGCCTCTTCACTCTTTTTTCCCTGCTCGCTTGCTCATTACCTGGAGAACAGGAAGCTCGACGACGTAAACGAGCGCAAATCCGACACCAGAAGGTTGTTTGGCAAAAATCTTCCTAATTTCTAATTTCTGCGGTGTCACCCAAATGCCCGAAGGTTGGCGTAGTGTTGTTGTATCTAATGGTCAATATGTTATGGATCATTGAATAAATAAAGAATAAAAAAAATAAATTCAAAAATTGAGCTACAAGTGTTAAGGAACTTTCCTTCCAACCTAATACTAAAGTAAGAAAAAAGGACATTTATTTTCAAGAAAAGATTTCAGAAAAGACAAAAAATCAAGGAAGTTAGTGACAGTATCAAAAACGTTTCTTTTGTTTATACACTGTTTTAGGTGTAGATGTGAGGTTTATGCAAGGCGGATATTGCATTGAGAAAAAGGCTGCAATTTCAGAGCCAATTTTTGAGTAGGTTGAGAGTTTTTTTTTCGAAAATCATAAAACATAT
>MU891999.1:0-10315 GCA_036418205.1 Ostertagia ostertagi
TTCACTCGTCTGACTCAATTTAGCTATGGCAAAACTAATTCGAGAACTGAATGACTATCTCTACTTGCCGGTATAAGTAAATACACATAATATGTAGTTTGCATGGTTTTTTGGTTTTACTACTCAAACGTTTTATGTCCGAGAAATTCCAATATTATCATTAAAGGGCCCAGATTCTGAAGGCATGCCACTCAATCAAAATGTTGTGGTTCTTGCAGTCGACCATGAAAATATTGGAGTGACCTGGCAGTAAGCAAAAAAAGGCAGCGAATTTGTCGGCGATTGCCCCTAGGAGCCTACCCCACAGACAGGGTTAACCGTGCGTTGCGCAGATTTCGAAATTTCTAAGACCCCCTCCTTTCACGATGGATCAGTTATACCCTCTTCCAGCAGCTATTTATGTCTGTTTACAAATTTTTACGCCCGTATTGATGTGTGAGCCATCATCGGCAGGGAAAGGGGAGCTGGGTAGTGGGAAGCTAACACCGAGAAAGGGAATCGAGCAGTATGAAATTTTACTCATTAAATTGGGTAACTAACTTCCAACATTCGGCATGAACATAGGCACGTTTATAATCGCAAAGAGTTCTACTTCCAGAATAGAACCAGATGTTCTTCGAGCCTTCAAATCTCTCCTTTTTGTTAAAGCCACGAGTCAGGATTAGGTGGTCCATAGAAGGCCTTTCCATCACTACTATGGCCAGGACTGCGCTCAGAGGGGTGACGCCACACTCCTGACTCGAGATTGCGCGCCGTCAAGGCCTCTGGCCTACTACTTACAGCGATGGGTTCGTTTCATCAGCGGGATGTGGTGCGTGGCTGGCCTAACGTGTGAGATCAGCTAGGTTGATTGCCGTATCAACCGATGGAACGGCTGGCATATCCGGAAAACTCGTTTGGACGTGGCTCTCCCCAAGCAAGCCTCCTTCACTGCTAGTGGGAAGAGGGTTTCGTTTTCGGCCTTGTCGACGGTTTCTTTTCGTTTTTTCTCCACTGTCGTTCCACTTCGCATCTCTATACTCAGTTTCAGTCGCCATAATACCCCCTTATTGAGCCCGACTTTTGCCTTCAAGTGGAAAACTGAACCTTGAAGTACATTGATTTGACTACCCTCCATTTGAGAGGCTATATCTTTCTTCATTTCTTAGAAGACGTGATATGAAGACTGATATGAAAATTTCAACATACATGCGTTCCTTTCCAAAAAAACAGTATATCTAATTCACCATGCAAAGCTCAGTTCTTTCAAAAACGGAACATTGTTTTGTTTTTTTGGTCAATCCCGTAATTTTTATATTATTTTAGATTATTACCTGCTTTCTTGGTATCATATTTATATCTGGAAAAAAAGAAGTATTGTGTCTTTAGATGGTATGTCCTTTTTTGTGTGCACGCGATTTTCAAGCAAAATACAGTAACGTTTCATTCGAGTTGCCTGTCACATATCACCAATCAATTCATCCCTCAAGACTATAAGAAACTGGAAGATTCGCTCTCACAAGCTCTCACAAACACCTAGAGTTCTTTTCAAAAGCCTTCGAAAAATGTCTCGTTGTTCCATTTCAAGATTTTGTGGCCCGTTATTTAGAACGAAACAAGTTACCTGCCCGATCTTCAACGCCAAGAGGACCACCAAAGGTCTGGACGCTTTCCGACATGAAGTTAATTCTCTGATTAGCACCTCTTCAAAAAATGTCGCCGCTTTTCGTTTATTCCCTCTACCTGGCTTTCTGACCCAATTCGCTTGAAATGCGATTTCAACATTCAACCTCCACAGTGTCCTCAAAAAGGGTGCAATAAGAAGAAGGTGAAGACTATTGGGATCTACTGAACCAGTTGAGCTAGAATATGCTTAACCCTCCTGAATAGTGCCGGAATCAGAACCTTGCTTCTACCAGCAATTTCTGTGAGAGCTCTAGAAGTCAATCCCCCAAACTAATTGCACTCGCCTCTCTTGATTTGATCTGGAAGCACCAGGGTTCTCCTTGAGAAAATTATTTACTCGAGCTCACCAGGATATGAAGTGATTTCAACAAGATTTAATGCCTGAATGCGATATTAACAGTCTGTAATTAGCTAAAGTGCGCATGATAAATTGCGAAGTCTTCTTCTAGTTAACTTTGCATGACTTGAAACATTCAATTGTCGTGGCTACGCTTGTCTCACGGGCTCCGCCCGCTCTTCCACTGCACAAAGTACGACGTTCTCTGTGATCTTTTGCCGCAACTTAGTTCTGTCAGAACTTCTTCACAGATCGAAGGCATACGCAGCTCACCACCTCCATTGCCTAGGTTGTGTTCTTCAAGTGATTATTTTCGGAGGTCGTAGAAGAGAAGAAACATGTTGAACTATCGGCACGTGGGCCCCCTAGATAGGTTCAGGATGATTTTTACTTAGCCACGAAAAAACTCCTCACGCGCAATGCAACCATACCCGCAACCTGCATCGCCCACTTAACTAGGCCTCCCCCTCCATCTGATTACAAATTTTAGCATAGCATAGGTGTGTAACGTTTGCAAGGCAGCACCGATGAGGGCTTGCTAGCCTAATGCGCAAAGGAAGTGAAGAAAGGGTCCCATTTTTCCGTGTTTAGGCCGTTTCTCGTTTTCCTACATGCACCACCCACCACTGCTACTTTGATTTTCATTGGGCAGCCTTTTCCATGAGATTCGTCTCCAGCGTTTTTTGCGTTAATGGCCATTTTTTTCGAGGACGAGTGCAGAGTACCAATTGAGTAACTGAGATACCACCGAAGTCTCCAATCTTCATTCGCCCACATTCTTCTTACAAAAACCTTCACACAGCAATCCATATTATCATTTCCCTGAAGAGAGTGCAGCGGAATGAGTCCATTTTGAAAAAAAAAAAAACAGAAGACTTCCAGTTTTTGAGTTTTCAATTATCGGTCGCATTGAAGTAAAGTTTGAACTGAGGGAAGCAATAGAGGCAGTTCACCTTGAAAAATGAAAGTGACCAGCCTTCTGAAGACGCGTCATGGACCTCGAACCCAAAGGTACATAATGTTAGTAGTGCCGCTGCACCCATTACACACATGTAAATCCACTTTGTCCTAAATCTATCGAAAGTGATATTTGGAGAAGACGATTTTTCGGAAACTTTGGAAACTTTTTTTTCTTCAAAAATGTCGATTTCTTTGAAGTCATAAGTTTTCGTTAGATTAGAAGCCAATAGCTCTCAATAAAAGCGTTCGCAAGGGAGTCACGGTGTTCGACGGTAAGAAAATTCAAAGAAAAGCAATAAGACATGAGGAAGAGATAGGTTAATCAATGGTATAGAGCGGCAGGTCATACATTATACGAAGAAAAGGAAACGGTGGAAGCAGTTTTCGAAAGGCCCAGCGCTCTTGTTGTGCACTACTGAACCGAGAGAACGGGGAGCAGCCGCCTTCGTGATCAGCTATCCATTTGAAACGATTCATCCATCTGAGCTCATTCTGAGTTGCGTTTTCAGGTCTAAGGTTCATCATTACACATGGCCTGCATGAACTCAAAACATTATAACTTAAAGGCATGCTCCGGGACGCTCCCGCTCGCCTGTTCCATCCCGGGGGTAGTAGACAGGCGGACAAGCGTTGATTCGCCCCTTGAAAGTGCGCGACAAAGGCGCAAGGAGCTCGTCCGACCCGCAACTCACACCTTCGTCCGCAAGCCCCACCCTCCGCTGTCGGTTGCCACGTGGCGCTGCTTGAAAAGCGCGGGCGCATTTGAGGCAGCGGTCCCATCGCGACCCAATGTTATTGGCACTGGAGCAACTAGAGTTAGGTTCGTGAAACTCGTCCAACGCGCCCCTTCTCTATCCCAAGGTGGAATGCGGCTGAAATAGGGGAGGTCTCTGTACGGGGCGTAATCGGTGGTTTCGTTTGCTTTCCTTCTCTTTTACAGACCACCTCCCACCTCTAGCTTCATAACTGAACGCTTTTCCACACCTATTTTATCCCGAATCTTGCCTTTAATAAATTATTGATCGATATTCTATTAAAAATTATTGATCGATATCCTATCTCAGTATAATTCTAACCGTACCTGTCCACTAGTAGTAATAGTTTTGACCCACATGTTGTCTCGATGAACAACCTTTCCAGTTTTAAGATCTACCCACTCCTGAAAGTAATTACCCTCGAAAGCATCATGTATCTCACGAAAATAGGGCGCGATCCAGAACAGTGTGCACAAGCACAGTCCGAAAGAATTGACGAAGCGACGAAAATGCGCTAGTATTACGATTTATACTTTTCGCATTCCGTTCGTAAGAGAAGAAGTAACTCATCTTTACACGCAAGGTCGTTACCTACATTTCCATGACTACCAACGTACAGCAAATCATCTTTGATGTCATCCACTCGCTTTTGAAAGGGTGGGTCGTGTTTCCTGGCCCAGAGTTGAGAAATACCCATGGAATCATCTAAACTCTCCTCAGATCAAATTCTTGTAGAGCGTTTCTGGACACTTCCTTACCTTACCGTTCCTGATCTCGCTAATCATTCCGGTTCGGTCATCAGGAGTAAGGGTGCGGTTGTGGAAAACTGACAAGTCAGATAATTCCATCGCACGTCCTTTGACGTTCATTGACCTGAACGGTGGCATCTCTCCCAATTTCTTATATGTAAAAAAGATTACTTGCTTCATTTGAGGCTTATTTAGTGCAAAACTCGTCAAATTCTTTTCGCTGTACAAAATCACTTGTTCACCATTATCGTTCACTATACGTTATTTAAAGCTAATACCTTGCATTTCTTTCGTACTTGCTTTAGTTCCACGAAAATCAGTTTGAAAAAGTATTACATCGTTTCAAGTTTTAAAACCACAGTCACGATCAACTGACTCATAGAATAGCCTTTCCATCACTTACCCACTAATATTTCCGGGAATGCGCTCAGAAGGGGTGATGCCACACTCCTGACTCGAGATTGCGCGCCGTCAAGGCCTTCTGGCCTACTACTTACAGCGATGGGTTCGTTTCATCAGCTGGTCCCGCCCACCGCGGGATGTGGTGCGTGGCTGGCCTAACGTGTGAGATCAGCTAGGTTGATTGCCGTATCAACCGATGGAACGGCTGGCATATCCGGAAAACTCGTTTGGACGTGGCTCTCCCCCGAGCAAGCCTCCTTCACTGCTAGAAGGAAGGGGTTTCGATTTCGGTCTTGTCGACGGTTTCTTTGCGTTTTTTCTTCACTGTCGTTCCACCTCCCATCTCTACACTCAATTTCAGGCGCCATAATGCCCAAACACGAGCCTGACTTTTGCCTTTAACTCGCAAGTGACAGAAAAGTTCTTCAGCGGAGTTTTTCGATTGTCTGACTTCCGAAGTTTTCTGAACACAAAAGGGAATTTTATGTGCCTTCTAATTGCAAGGATGGAATCGGACCTTTAAAGACCCCCTCCATAAAAGCTATCGCAGCTTTAATCTATTAAAGATAATTTGCGCCGTTTAATAACTACCCGTTGACCCACGACTCCGTCCTCACTGATGCTGGCGCGTGACTGACATGGGCTGATTAACCACCGTCGATGGCTTCACGTCTGATGACGGGAAGCATGGCTGCAAGCCGGAAAGCTTCCGAATCACCTGGCATATTCCTTAGATCGCCCCATAAGCAAGAGTAGACTTTCATCCATGCAAGACTTTCGTACATGCAGACACCGCCTTCAGAATATGACGTCATCCTGCCATCACCGTCGGGCTCGAGGTGTGCTACCGTAATCGCTCCAGCCTGTAGCTGCTATATAATTTCTTCACTCGGTTAATGATGGACAACATCTCAGACACAGTGGCTGTGACTATGACTATGACTACACTCGTTGTGCTGTGCCCCTGTGTTGACTGTCCCTCCTTTTCCACACTGAATATCACAAGCACGGCTCCTTCGTCGAACAGCCGATGGACATAATTCTAGTACAACTCCATGCCATTCTTCGCCACAAATACCATTACAGCTTGGAATTGTCTATTCCAATTTAGAAACTGTCATCCAGTCCGTTGACAAAGTTCACGGGATGGCATGTATGCCGACAAAAGGGGAGGGTTCGTGTTTCGCAGGGCTCGAGGGGACGTCATAATCCTAACCTTCTAATGGATGATCGTGTGTAATCTCTTTGGCTTTGTGATATTTAAAAAAAATATCTTTACTTGTTTTCATATATACCCCTTCTCGACGGCTATTTGGAGGAAATGTGGGTGGAGTTTAGTAACCGTTGATGTGGGGGTCGTAAATGTTCGAAAATTTCTAAACGTGACGGTTGACCCTGACTGTATCTAGTCCAGTAGCTTATGGTTAACGCATAGGTCCCTAACTTCGGCAATATTCTGCGATCGTTGCGTTAGAAGCAAACAACCAACGTCATAGCTAACAGTGAACGATAATTCAACGAGTGACAAGTGACGAGAATAGAAAACAGAACCCAAGCAAGAGACGAATAGAACCTTTAATAAACCATGGGTTGCGCGAGTACCCGTCCATTAGCTCACATTAGCCGTCATCATCTCAACCTGTAACGTCATAGCGTCATTGTCGCTCCCTTTCAATCCGCGACAACAGCACAACTGTGACATTGCGAAGTGGCCCACTCACCTAACCACAAATAGATGTTCGAAACACGATCTCATTTGGCCTTTGACCAAAATTCTTATCTGGAACTAGTTTCTTCACATGCTTGAATTGCCTTGAGTTGTTGAGTTCATCGAGTTTGATTCACGATTTTTAGGCGATTTCGTCTTCTCACATTCTATTGCGATGAACGGATTATAAACTTACGACGTCAAGTTGTGCTCCGACTGTGATTCCCATGAAATGTTTACATGCGTCCGGTTACGGTTCAGTGTAAGGAAACCTGTTCGAGAAACAGATCTCCATAACCATTCTCCCGCTCTTGAATCTTTGTCCAGATCGCTACAATGAAACAGAGTATACGTAGTTGAGCCATCACTATTAACTTGAACATGAGCTGGCTTGGTCGGTGTAGGCTGTAAGTGATTATAAGTTAAATCAGTTGTAGTGAGCAGTTGTTTAAAGTATTCCTCGAAGTGCCTAATATTGGAAGCGCCAAACATCGGAGTAAACTATTTTATGACAGTTTTAGACTAGCTCGGATACTCTGTAATTTTGCGATTTGAGTTCATCTTCCAAAATTAAGGAAGCGACACTAAAAATTACACTGGAATTCATAGAAATTTTGATGGAAGCTGGAAATAATATATGTCGTCTAAGCATGATTTGAAATACCCCGAAAGAAACTCAAAATATTCAATTAGTGATTGCTGAACTACCTTTAAATTGCTTCAGCCTACTATATTAAACGCATCCAGAATGAAGTATTTATTACAATAGATCAAACCTTATTAATTCAACTTCAACGACTCATAACGGAGAACGTTAAACATCCTGAAGTTTCCCAAGTTACATCAAAACCAACCGTTAAGCCTCAGCAAATCATGTTAAAGCAATAGACAGGCATCGCTACAGAATAAATTTCGATATCTCGACTAGTTTGACCCCAGCCGATTTGCCGAATTTTTGATTTGAACAAATACAGCTAACACACTTATCCTATGTAGAACACATGTGTTACTTCGGAAAGCTCAGCTGTTTAATTTTTGCTTGACTTCTTCACTTACGCTCCGCCAACCATTTTTTAACATTCCGCCGAGCATGCATCGTGCCGATGATCTATCGACTCAGGTAATTTTCATGCTTATGTGATACCAAATGTGACAGCGCTTTTCTACCTAACAAGTGACGTCTTAAGCCACGCTTTTTGGAAACGGTTCAGTACATGTTGTAGGGACGCATGTATGGACCACAAAACCATGTTTCGTTTTCGCTGAACGGTTTTAGTAGTACCAAAAAAGTGGTGAATAATACTCTTGATGGTTCAATCCCCGCGGCGACTAAATTTTGCAATCAAGGTTGGTCCACTGTTGGCTTTTACACGCGATTCACAACACCAGTAGGCGCTCAACCCAATGCAAAATTTATTCCGTCCACCCTCGGGTCGGATCCTAACAGTACTTTATGCTTTTTTTTGGTAACTCGCTATTAGCGTTCAGAGCGACCAGACGTGTTTGCGTTCCCTTGGCATACGTACCTTCACAATATGCCGCGAACCGTTCTTGAAGAAGCGCTCCTTACCAAAAACCTCCCTTCTTATAAGAACAAGACCGCTCACCTGTTGCAAAGGTGAAGGAAATCACGAAGATTGTGTACATTCTCTTTCGCATCGTAGAGTGAGTCATGTATAGTCACTAGTTTCGGTCCTGCATTCCGTTCCCCATGAGACTCGTCTTCATGAAGATCAAGCCCTTTCAAATACCTCTTCCTGTGACGGTCCTGACTCCCGATTCACCAGAGTCAACCCTGCGTTGCGCAGTTTTCAACGGCCACGTTGCGCAGTTTCGCCCGATTAGACACGTTCTCTCGCGCGAACATTCACACTCGCATGCTCGAGCCGTCTGTGTCTCCGCCCATACAGCGTGCGTTGAGGATCTCTCAACGTGCCGTTGCGAACTGCGCAACGCAGGGTTGACTCTGCTCACCATCGTACCCAAGTCACTCATTGGAGAATTGCTCGGTCTCTGGCTACGTCCAGGTACTGGCGTCATATAGAAAGTAACTATTTAAATCATCGTCTGGAATTTGGAGTGTTCAAAGAATGGGTGGATGGATGCATGATGCAGTGGAGAGTGAACTGCTCGTGCCATAGGTAAGGAGGCCAAAAACATTTAAGGGGATAACACAAGAATGGACAAATGGAAGCCCTTTAATTCTTTTTTACAATCTAAATTCTACAAATCATGTTTACTTCTGTAAGTGTTTATTCGAACAAAGAGCTTTTTCGTTTATTTTCCCTCTCATTGCGAAATATGATACTCAAAAGAAGAATCACGAAAACAACGAAAGAAGGTAAACCATGAAAAAGCGAACCAGAACCAAACGGCCCAGAACCCGAGAAATGGGACCCCTTCCTTGCCCGTTGATTTGCGCATTGATGCGACTCTCATCGCTGTGCCCTCTTCAACACTACGCTCTCTCTGCTATCTAATCACTCGCCACGTATAGACCTGCGGCGAGTGATTAGATAGTCGGTGGGCGTACCCCGCCAACCGCGCCAAGAGTGAGCCATGCTAGATCGCCGAGGTCAAATCTTTCGCTGCCAATTGCGCGTCAGTCCGCACCCTCAGGAGGTCCGCCTGTCTCCAACTAGGCAATTTCCTTCTTCTTTCGTTTTTCTTCCTTTAAGCCACTGAGATATGAGGACCGAACCAAGCGATTTCCATGTGCGATTCGTTCGAAAGATGGTGTTCCCGATCTGCCAAATCGTTGGCGGGAGTTTCAGAGCCTCAGTAGGATGCACTATGGGGGATCCGAGGGCTTAATTCAATCGTCGAGGTACACAGCAGTCGAAAGACATATCAATGAATACAACGGCATTTAGGGTTTCGACAGAACGTCACTATCTCGCGCAAGCTCATCAGTACTGTCGAGAACGTCGGGCCTCACTTACAATGGTACGATAAGGGAGTGGAGCGAGGCTCTGCATAGCAGGGCCCTGCTCCTCTCCCATATCTACCCATATGTGCAATCCGACGAAGGATTGTGCACAGAAAAAGAAGTTCAGTGGCATCTCTATGGAGAGTAGAAACCTATATGAATAATAATATACAAGGATGAAGCATAGGCCGTGAAGTACCTTCTGGATAGAACTACACATTCTGTAAACCTCGGCAGATTCTCAGCGTCATAAGGATTTCACGAGGCCTGTGCAAGGGGTTCTCCAATTTTATGACATGTGTTAGGTATGCAATGGGTTTCGACACCTTTGTTCAAAAGCTAATAATTAATTTGGTAAGCTGACCGAATCTGATAGTTTAAAAATACTTGAGGTGAGAGAAACATCATAGAGCTTATTTATCTTACACTCGGAAGTGGTGTAGTGGCAAGTGGCACGCTTACCACGCGAGCGGTCCGGGGATCAAATCCTGGGTCGTGAGTCGCCCGGGCCAACCAAGCCTTCCATCCCTCCGGGGTCGGTTAATTGGTACCAGACTTGTCTGGGAGGAACACGACTTGTACATCGGCTGGCAAGTCATTGTATAGGCCACATCGCATTCAAACGCCACTACGAATGTACAAATGGAAGTAGAATGCGTGCCGCATCCCAAAAAGGGATTGATCAACGGCAAATGCTTTATCCTTATCCTTTTTAGGGTCTTATTAACCCGAACCGAAGTCTGATTACTCCAAGGAAAACGAATTTTGAGGAAGAGCACAAACTCGACGCAGTCCAATCATTTATTGACA
>MU892000.1:0-18684 GCA_036418205.1 Ostertagia ostertagi
GTGGCACATCCTATGACTGAATTGATCACGCCAAAGGTTTTATCCTTTACGAATACTCGTGAAGTATGCAAGATTAATACGATACTACGGAGAATCGCAGGTGCAGAGGGAAACGTTGTATTTAGTTAGGCAAGATGTATGTGTATATAACTGTATCATAACAAATGATTAACTGTACTGTATCACCAACGTGATTGAAAATTCCCTCTACTAATTCATGCTAGTTTCAGGAACAGCGTCTGCGATGGTATGGGCATGTGCTAAGGAGGCCACAGGATCATCCGATAAGAACAGCGATGGACTTCGAAGTGCAAGGCAAGCGACCGCGAGGAGCCCCAAAGAAGAGGTGGAGAGACGTAATCAAGAAGGACCTAGGTCACAGCAGAAGATGCCCTGGACAGAGCAACAGTGGCGACGGCTGACAAAGACAGCGGACCCTGCGACTGCGCGGGACTAACGCTAGGGAGAAGAAGAAGAATTCATGGAAGCTTCAATGAATATTAATCAGAGCAACAGGACTCGAAACCAACGTTAATCGAACCAGTTTTCAGAGACGCGCCACGCACTTCACATCTATTCACAATCACAGTAATATTCGATTGCGGTTTGCTCATGCAGTAATTGGGAGAATAGCCAATGAACAGGGCCAGTGTTATACCCTACCGGACAAGTCTGCAGTGTCCTATTAATCGGAGAATGGAGGTTCTAGTTGGCGTCCAGAGTTTAATTCCATACTTTGCTAATAGAACCCGGTGCCAGCTGCCACTACAAAATCCCCACCCATCCCTAGAGAACCCGCAAATATCACATTATTGCCTTTTTTGTCCGATTTTTCCAATCTTTGTTCTTGTTTCCAAGCCCGATTTTCAAACGCTCTCAACAGCCGCTTTGCATTTTAATTTTGTAATAGTATATAATTTGAAAGGAAAAGAAGAAGTCCAAGAATGTTGCAAAGGGAACGAGATTTAATGAATTGCACAAGCCGCATTTTCGAGGATTATCCTACTTAAAAATGCTGTCTCCTCTTCATTCAAATCCATGTTCTCATGGGAAAATACCATAAAAAACATATCACTGAGATCAACTAGAAATTTTATTTCCCAGTATTCACAACCCGAGAAAAATGACTTCGGCGATAAGAATATTACTTAGTTCGAGTTTAGTTAGTTTTAGTTTCGCGTCTTTTCAAGTGTAAATAAACAGTAAGCAAACAATAAACATAAAAATAAACAAATAGTGTAAAGTGTATGTATAAATCGTAGCCCAGATGCATAGACTTAAACACAGCCGTTAGAAATAGCACCACAAGCTTTCCGTAGGAACTACATGTAAGAATCGGTTACCAAAAGGAATAACAGATCAACTGAAAGAAATAATTCCGACCTTTAGCATCGATATTCTAACCAGAGTTCTATGACTTCTTTCTATGACTTTTTTGAAAACTAGATATTAGTAGTTGGGTGAATCATTTTTTAATTCCAAACATATTTACCTTTTTGAACTTGAATGGAATTTTTAGACATAATTATACCCATTGGGCGAAAGTAATGTAGGTCCAAGTAGCACGATTACCACGAGCACGGTCGAGGGATCAAATCCTGGCCTTAGTTACGTCGCGATTATACAAGTCTTCGATCCATCCGGGTCGCTAATGTACCTAGAACTTGTCTGGGAGGATAAAAACACTGACTTGTACATCGGCTGGCCCCGCAAATTCATTGTATAGGCCACGTCGCATTCAAACGCCACTACGAATGCACAAATGGAAGTAGAATGCGTGCCGCATCCCAAGACGGGATTGATCAACGGCGGAAGCCGTTATCTTATTTCTTAATTTATCATTATTATATGTATAAAGGGCGGAAGTGGTGTAGTGACAAGTGGCGCGCTCACCACGCGAGCGGTCCGGGATCAAATCCTGGGTCGTGAGTCGCCCGGGCCAACCAAGCCTTCCATCCCTCCGGGGTCGGTTAATTGGTACCAGACTTGTCTGGGAGGATAAAAACACTGACTTGAACATCGGCTGGCCCCGCAAGTCATTGTATAGGCCACATCGCATTCAAACGCCACTGCGAATGTACAAATGGAAGTAGAATGCGTGCCGCATCCCAAAAAGGGATTGATCAACGGCAAATGCTTTATCCTTTATCCTTATTCAATACTTAACCATTGAACGGCTATAGATGCAGCTTTTCAGCAGGCCACTGGCCTTGAAGACAAAGTTTGGGCTCAGCTTCACTGATGAGTTCTCTCGCGTGGTGAGTCTAGAATTAGCAATTGTGCAGTAGAGGATGCATACAAATTGCCCGCCTCGAAGGGGCTCCTAAAAGGGATTTGGGCACCTTATACCGGGACTTCCCAAAGCGCTTGGCACCAACGATTTCGATCCGCCGACATGGACGGACCGTACCATCAACGGTTCTATGCCTTCCCTGTATCGCTTCGGTTGATCAGCTGTGCTTTCCCGACTCATGGTCAGCGTTGTTTTCCCTCTCCACGATTTACATCATCTCTTATTTCGCTGTCAGCCCTTTCGAACTCTTTGCAGAGTAGAGCAGAGGGTGCTTTTTCCTGTTTTTCATATTCCTTATCCTTTTTTCTCCGGAGGTCCACTTCGCATCTCCACTTTCATATTCGACTGGGACATTGCCACATCAAAGTGACCCTGACAATGCCCTTAGGACAAGTAACGATCTCAGCTCTGGGATCATCGAATCGTATACCTTTCTCTTGCGCGCGTACAACTTCAAGGATCGGGGTAAGTGGAGCGGTAGAGTCAATTGAACAAGTTCAGAATTACCTAGGCTCTGATACCTGTGGCATACGCAAAGCTAGGACCGTCGGTCTTCTCAGCAACCTCACACAGTACGCAGTGGCTCTGGATTTCTTTGGATAAAGCTCGAAGGCACGAAGGCTCTGCCGATGCCCCGAATAGTGGCCGTGAGTATTGGTCAGTCCCATATCCCTTCCTTCTGCTGCTCTTTCGACATTCTCGCTTCTCTGTATCTCCGTTGGGCTTACAGAAAATTGAGGTCCATAGCCTCAGTGTTCCATTTCTTTTCTTCGGTTTTCTGAGTCATTTTCAGCCATTTCTTACCTCCGCCTTCATTATTGAGCACCCTTACACTCCAATTTTATCGGGGCAAGCCTTTAATGAAAATTTCAAATGCCGCAATGGGCATGCATTTCACACAGCCTGATTCGCCCTTCCCATAGTTGAGCCCTACGCTGCCTTCAGTTGATGTAAAGAAGAGCTCATTATGCGGCAGGAGCGATGAGATTTCCGCACATACTTGAAATCTTCGGTTTTTGGGAATATTTCCCGCTTATCCCATTTAATGAACGGCCCTATTACCGAGAACGCTGTGATTTCGTTTTTAATTGACTTGCACGAATGGGGATTTCGGCAATCAGAAACTTGTTTAATGAACCCCTAGTGGAAAGCTGCACTGAAATTTCAGCTGTCCAACAGATTTTTTACCCAGAACTCGAAGTGTGCTCGACAAGCCGCCGCGGCGAGTGGCAAACTTCGTGATCATTACGACCATTCCCCTAGAGGAGGTCACCATACGAACCGTACACAGAGTTGATCCTTGGTGAACTTGAACGTTTTACTCTGAACACAGCGATCCCATAATAGTACGTGAACGACCAGGGGTGAGGTCATACAATATAACGGTCAAGAAGACGAAAATCTATGAATTTCTTAAAAATTTTCAACGAATTACCCTTCCAAAAACATGCTAATCTCAGCAGATATGACCCTGCGCCTCCAAAAGTTGAAAAAATACGGCGCTGTCGTTAAAGGTTACCGAGTGAGTGCAGCGAATCGCACTAAAGTCCATCGAGCAAAGGCCTCTGGAAGCGCCCCTTTTGAATACCGACTCTCTTATAAGAACCTAGGATCTAGAACTTTCCGAACATTCGAGTCGATAAGAGGTGAAGTTTACGATTGGAATGCAGCCCATGAGAATCAGTAGAGGTTGTCAGTAATGCCGGGATAACGAAAAAACCATGAAAAAACGGCCCTGAACCCGAGAAAAGACACCCTTCATTGCCCGATGATTCCTGCACTCATGCGGTTCATCCGCTGCTGCTCTCTTCCACGCTAACGCTCTCTCTGCTAAACCTTAAAGATCATTCGCGAGTGTGGCACTCGCGTGAGCGTGACCGCGCCGATAGCGCCGCGGGGACGGCCGTGCTAGGCGCAAGGGAATATCCATAGCTCCGCATTGCGTGTCGGTCCGGGTTAGGGGTTCACTTACTTCTAACTATGTTTCTCCTTCTACGACGTTTGACGTTATCGTGGAATCCTTCTTTGAGAGGCAAACCCCGGGATAAGCTCGATTGCGGAAGATAGCGCGAGCGTAATTTAAGCTCCCTTGACCCAAACCAGATCACTGCGGCTCGCCGCCAAAATTGCGCGGTTAGACGTAAAATCCTTACCGCCGGCTCTGCCAACATCGTACCCCCTTGCAACGCGTTCCACCCACCTCGATATTGCGGTCTCAACGAGCTACGCATTTCTCGCGGTGTTTTTGCATTCTTTGATCGCCGCCTTGCCCATCGTTCCACATTCGACCTTTTTGAGGTTGAGGCCTTAATTTCAGCGATACCGAAAGATTTCTCTAGCTTTCCTTTCCACATCAGGCCGTCCCGCAGCTCAGTAATCATTACGAGGCGCTCTTATCACCTGCTTTATCCCGGGGCTAGCCTTTAAGGAAGTTTAAAACAAGAAATAAGGTCACTGTAATTCGATTTCCACTGTTTCAGCTGTCATAAGCTATGCAAAGAGAAAGTAGAGGCCGTCTTCATCGAAATTTCAACAATTCCATCTCTTGAACAACCAATGCGCCCCACTCTCTTCCCGTGGTGGGTGGATGGGACATACTATTGATGCAACCTAAGTATGGCATCACGGGGTCGCGGGGCAGGGTCAACCGTTACGTTGGACCGATATTGGAGCGACGTTGGACCGATGTTGACCGCTCTCCGCGCCGGCATTCACTCTCGCCACCCGCGAGCCGTCTGTGTCTCCGTGCGTACGTTCACTCTCGGCATTACTCTCGTCGTCGCGTTGGACTTTGTCCAACGGACGGTTGACCCTGCGGTGGGGGCGTATTCGTGTACTGGACACGAAGGGGAATAATTTCCTGATGATCTTGATTGAGTCGAAGTCGAAGACAGTAAGGGTACTTTTTGACATACTGTGAAGTTGCCATTAATCACGAATGAAAACTATCAGAACGGCTGGGATAGTCCAGGAAGAGGGGAGACTCAGAAAAGTACGATTCGGTTGTTACTGAAGGTGTAGGCATCTCTGATAGTGAACATGCCAATATTCGCAAAAGTCTCAATAATTCGTTTCGGCAGTCGGACAGATTATGAACAAGGTGAATGAAAGTCGCCAAAAGCTGAGAAGAATTATTAAAGCGATGCGGAAAGGGCAAGCAGGATATAAAGAAAATGTTCAATTCCACACCCATCAAAGCGTTGTTGATGCCTTTTCAGTGGGATGGATGTGAGAAGTTCGGCTAAAGGGTCTTGGAACACAAACGTGCCATGATTGGACAATTCAATAGCCGTCTGAAGAACGATTGGGACACCTCTGTGAAGGCGGAGCAGGCGACATAAATCAGCGAGAACTGCTGTCAATTTTGA
The DNA here is from genome assembly GCA_036418205.1 of Ostertagia ostertagi. Taxonomy (NCBI): domain Eukaryota; kingdom Metazoa; phylum Nematoda; class Chromadorea; order Rhabditida; family Trichostrongylidae; genus Ostertagia; species Ostertagia ostertagi. Next base: position 5,662 of record MU892000.1, read on the forward strand.
GTTACGACGACTGTAGTGAAGAAGCAGTGGATTGAATTCCGTTGGGGACACATTATATTGGTGGCAATGAAAAGTATTCAGATTCCATTGAGTGGATTGAAAATTCCCCACATTCGAAGAAGGCCATCTTGGTGAACCCAAGCGTAATAAAACATTATCCGTTGATACAATAAAAGCTGCGCCAACAATCATTGATAATTGACAATACCATCTCAGGGGAGATCTGGTTAAACGTCAACCATTGCATTAGGCTAATTTGGAGGTCCGTACGAGCTTCACCCCCTAGGGAATGCTGCACGACCTTTATACGACCTTTCCTAAGCTGTCCTATTTCCAAGCTACTTCCGCCATCAAAAAATGGGGGTGGGGAAGGAGTAACTGCCACGAAGTGAATTGAGCCTTTCGGGTCCTGTGATTTTCCATGAGATTGGCTCTTCTAGCTATTGTTTATACTTTGAGCCACATAATATCATTATAATCCTCTAAAAAAAAAAAAAAATCAAATTTGAAGCTTTTCGATCAATTAACTAAGAAACTGAAGCTTCGAAAACCTTCTTAGTTTTTGAGCTTATTCCGAGACAATTGGGAAGGCTGACTGAAGCAAGCTCTAGCTGGATTCAGAAAAACCATGCTGTTTCAGCGGCAACGCAAACATTTGAATTCGATGGTGGCAATTGTCCCCGTCGGGGCCGAAAGGGTTAAAATTACCAAGGTCTTCTAAATTTTGTGAAATTGTGCAACCAAAACATTCACAAATGCGGCCACATACTATGACGGAGATTGCTAAGCAGGTGATATACCCTTTTCTGCGCAGGACAATGATAATCTAGTATGATGAAGGCATTCTGTATAAATTGCCGGTGTTTGATCAAACCCCGCACTGAGACAAGCCCGGACTGGTCAGAGATTGTAGGGTCCATACCTCCATAGATCACGTCAGCTTTCTCACACAAACTGCGCGGTTAAGGCTCCCAAAGGTTGGGCTCTTGAAGGTTCTTGCTCTCCTTTCCACTTTTAGTTCATTTCGCATCTCATCTTACTACGAAGCGGTCTTGTATACCACTTCTATCCCGGGATTTGCCCTTAAGTTCAAGGGAACTTCTAACCATGCAAACCCGATGTTCAATATCTTGGGCAGATTGCTGTGCGAAATGCTTCACTCGAGTCGGCAATTCTGCTTTGTGATGGGCAATTCGAGCTTCCGGTTTTCAACTCACAGTTGTCACGAAACTGGCAAAACATAACCCAGTAGTATTGTTTTGCTTCCAGTTCTCAAGAACTCCCTTAGGATCGCTGGGAATAGGAGGTTGTCGGGTCATTTCACATTTGCCAGGCAATGATGGGTGATTTCGACGGTGACTCTTTTAGTCGGGCATGATACAATCATATCAAAGAAGTTTCAGATGGTTTTGAGAATGTGAGCGCTTACTTCAAAATCATTGTTGTATGAATGTAATGAGAAAACAGGGTGTAAGGTAGGCAAGATGTGTAGAAAAAAGAAAAGAAGCTATCAAAAAAACAAAAAGAACATAACAAGGAACTGTTTTTTATCGGTGTGCGAATCTACGAAAAGGCAGTCAAACAGACGCACACAGACATGTGGCGTGTGAGGAAGAATAGACGAGAGAGTGTGGCGGATATGCGAAACGCAGACACTACTACAGCAGCAATTATGACGGCTAGAAACAGTAAGCCCCAGCGGCCTCGCCCGTGCTATGGCACAAAAATGGTGATATGTTCCGGGTACTGCGGAGAAAGCGCTCGATGAGAAGTGGAGCTACCCCTTTAATGGATTTATTAGATGAGTTACCAAGCGCTGACGTGACGTGACGTCAGCGATCGAGGACTCATCTAGCATATCAACTTCTCATCAAGCGCTTTTCCGCAGTGCCCGGAACGCATCACCAAGCCACTTTATCTTGTCACCATCCCTTCTAAAATATAAAATAACCAGGTTTGCTCCGCCCGCTATCGCGCGCATCACAGGGTAGGGAGGAACCACGGAATAGCAGCATGACGTACTCCATTAACCACCTCACTATTGAATGTGTTATACCTCCTTATACCCCTTCTCTCCGGCGCATGGCAGCACCATGTTCTCCCTCCCTTTCTCCTCTCCCCCTTCCCTCCCTATCTACTCCCCTTTCCTTTCTGGTTCCACCTCCCATCTACCGCCCGCCGACTCCAGCTGCACCATGTAGAAGTGAGGCTGACGGTTCGTCCGGTGTTTTTGTAGCCATTGTGGGTGTTATCACAATCACCATACAAATTCATGTTCTAACTTATCATAAGAAGTTTTTCTTACCTCGTAACCGAGTTTGTAACATGAGTAACCTGAACAAGGCGGCGGAAGTGGTGTAGTGGCAAGTGGCGCGCTTACCACGCGAGCGGTCCGGGGATCAAATCCTGGGTCGTGAGTCGCCCGGGCCAACCAAGCCTTCCATTCCTCCGGGGTCGTTAATTGGTACCAGACTTGTCTGGGAAAAAAAAACACTGACTTGTACATCGGCTGGCCCCCGCAAGTCATTGTATAGGCCACATCGCATTCAAACGCCACTGCGAATGTACAAATGGAAGTAGAATGCGTGCCGCATCCCAAAAAGGGATTGATCAACGGCAAATGCTTTTCACCCTTTTGAAGGGGCGGTATTGAAGTGACTTGGTAAGAATGAGTTGTGTTTATTACATGAGAAAAGACTCATGCAAGGGCTTTAGTGTAGTCCTACAAAGGAACAAACAAAGTTGCACCAGCGATAGGCGGTTCCTAGTACGAAAATTTATGTTAACTTGTTATAACTTAGAGACCTTAATTTAAGAATACTTCCATTGATTTGAAGGTTCCTAACAGGCAAATATATAATAGACAACCTAAGAAATCAAAGAAAATATGTTACAGTGGACAGCTCCTTAATAAGTCAGATTGAGCGAAAGCATTGCTGAGGAAAGGATGAAGAGCAACCTCAGCTGGGCAAGGCATACCATATGAAACCCTCCCATTTAATCTAGAAAGGCTTGGTCGAAAATTAGAGAAGATGCCAGCAACAAGAGAGAGAGAGAGAGATAGATAGATAGATAGAGAGAGAGAGAGAGAGAGAGAGAGGATAAACCCTCATACATAGAAGGCGGGGCGGAGATGCAGTGCACCAAGATAGTGATGTATAATAGTATGAATAACTTGTAACATAGTTACGGACAGCTTTGGCGTTGGGCGGAAATGGACAGAGACCAGGAAAGCAGAAGAGCTCGAACGTTTGCGGTGGGCGTGGCGAGCGTTGAGGGAGGCGAGGGCAAAATCAAAAGCACCAGTCGTCATGATCTAAAATATTTTGCCAGTGCTCCGTATCACACTGTCGCCGACGCCGGAGACAAGTTGGTTGTGCGAATATTACTCTGAAATAACCTCTAGCAAGAGCAAGCGTTAGAAATGCACAAAGTTTTGTTAATATCTTAGAAGTCGAATATGAGGTCTCAAAATGCATCAACCCGCGCTGAGATTCGGCGAAATGCTTTCCTCATTAAAGGCTGAATAAACACGAGGGCGGACTACGCACGATTAACGGTGTAACATGTTACGTAGTGATTAATGGCCCTGTTGGAAAGAATAACAGAGCGCAAGGGATAAGAAAGCATTGTCCTTCGATTGGCATAGTTTCACTATGCAACGCTATCTTGCGATCTTATACTTTAAAATATAAAAAACCTAGCCCTACAAATACCCTGCTGTATTCTTTAGTGAATCAAAAAGATGAGCTAGAAACTGTGCGATTTTGCGTTGGACCACGTTTGGCAGCTTAGAGCCCGTGGGACACCAGGACGACCGCCTTCATCTGCTCGATGATCAGACTTCTTTGGAAGCTGTGAACAAACGAATAGAAAGCATCGAGCTTGAAGCGATAAGCACTCAGTGAAGTACTTGTGCCAGCAGCAGGGACGAATGCCAGGCACGTTATTGGCTCGGGCCCGCGTCGGGGAATTCGACGATGACCGGGCCAAAAGCCGATACAGGTGAACCCGGAACGACGACAAAAAACTGAGCTCCTTAGCAACTGCAATATGACAGCTGTGGCTGCCATACCCAACATGGTGACCATTATGACGTCTTAACGCTGACTAGAAAAAGCCAAATAGTTAGGGGTTGGCGTGGCGTCTGAGGTTGGCGTTATTGCTCATATCAATATCATTTTTGCACGCAAAAGGGGCACGAACACGTTACATAAAGGATCAATGAACAAGACAAGAGGTCACCACAAAAAGCGATGTTTTACCCGTACTGGAGGCATAGTAAGGTAAACATCGTATCACAGAAATTTGGCTAACACTGATACATCCCTCTCTATTTGGTCAATGTTTTCAATGCTGCCGTTGAACTTCCAGGACGAGGATTTTAGGTCGCCATTGAGGAGATGCATCGTTTGGATGTGCCTTTAAATGCTGATCTAGAATTCATCCGTTCACATCTCTTCTTAACCCTTTGACTACTGGCATGTGGCCGCACCCAACCCGACAAACCGTAATAACTCGTATCAAAGGCACAGGCCGCAAGTATTGGCAGAGTCAACCCTGCGTTGCGCAGTTCGCAACGGCACGTTGAGAGATCCTCAACGCACGCTGTATGGGCGGAGACACAGACGGCTCGAGCATGCGAGTGTGAATGTGTCTAATCGGGCGAAACTGCGCAACGCACGGGTTGACTCTGGTCTTGGGGCATATTCAGACTGGAGTGCCCGCTTGATGACGGAATTGTGCACATATTGAAGTTGCTGTACTCTCTTAACATGATAACTACGGTACAAGTAAATCGACGAGTTTACCTGGATGAAATAGCCAAGGGTACTGTTGCTGCTTTACAGAGTGATCGAGAACACCTTGACTGCATGAGGCTGGCAGGCGGCTATCGATGACATTGTAGACTGGTCAGAACAATGGGGAACTACCCCTAGCTCCCGACGAAAAAATAAAAGTGCTTACTATCGGTAATAACAGTGATATTCAGCGTAACTACAAGATAGGTTCTGTAATGTTAGACTCTGTTAATCAAGTAAAAAAACCTCGGTTTTTCCCTTTCACTAATAAGCTCGCTTCCGATATGCACTACAAATATCTGGTTACAAAGGCGAACAACAGGACTTTTTAATCTTTTCAAAACATTATGAACTAGTAATCCCTCGGTCTTATTGAGAACATATGAAATCCTACGTTAGGCCAATTGTTGAAAGCGGTACTACTGTATTCTCTCCATATAAGAAAAAGGATGTGGATCTTTTAGAAAGTGTTCAGAGCAACTTTACCCGTAAACTCGCTCTCCGTTGCTTCAGGATGAGTTATGAGACTCTGCCTAGTGGGGACGATAGGCGCCGTCAGTTAACCTTACCTTCTCTGGCAAACAGAAGATTGGTTAATGATCTAGTTATGGCTTTTAAAATTTTAACAGGGAGAGTAGCGGGTTTACTCTACAGATTTTTCACTTTAGCTAGGTCTAGAACAAGGGGTAGCGCTCTCAAAATAAGGTCCTCTGTAATCAGAACACAGGTCAGAGCAAAGTTTTTTGCTGCTAGAGTGCTGCCAATCTTGAACAAAATTTTTGATGAGGATACGTTGCGCTGTTCCCTCGGGTCGTTCCGAAGTAAAGCAGTTAAGGCGGCCAATGCAGAGGTTTCTTGACACTGCGACTGATCGTTCAGGCTAGTTTTTATCATAGCTATTACATTATGTTGTTTTTTTGTGTATCTTTATGAGTTCTCGTCACCAGTCGGTGCTTTCCGTGGTTTTGGTTTTTCTTTTTTGTGGTACTGTGTGAATACACGCAGAATCCACTGCGTCCAGAAAATAGATAAATAAATGTTGCTACCAACGTCATTGAGTGCAGTGTTACGTAGCTCCGAAAAGAGTAGTTTTCAACCCGTAAGAATTGGGCTGATGATTCTGGTGTCCCCGACATTTGCATTAGGAGCAACCTACGGCAAAACAACAGAGTCTTTGAGTCTTCCGAGTCTAAATTGATCGTTTTCATACCAACAATAAAACCCACACTATCAAATTTTAAAACTTCACTGAGGAAAAATTTTTCAAGCAATAGACTCTATTAAAATATTGAGCTACTTATCTTTTTTTTTTTTTTTTTTGTTTTTTGCTTTCTTGCAACACGAAATAATTAAAGCACAGTGACTAGCAGTAGAAGACGACGAAGACACTCTGTGGAAGCAGAAACATCCGGTAAGACCAGCAGCACTTCTACAGAGTGTGGATTGGAATTCTACTTAGGTGTGGTTGCTATCGGACACAGAAGAGACATGGAAATTGTGTATTCGTAATTATTAATTAAGTTGCCATATTTCAAAAATACTTATTCAAGCGGTGATGGTGTGGGGACAAGAGAGGTCGCTACCGCACGCATAGTTCCCAGATCAAAATCTCAGGTCAGCCAAGTTCGTCAACACATACCTCTATAGATTGATAGAGTTGTTGCAAGCGAGGGGCGAGCGTTGTTTATGCAAACACATCGAGATAGCTTAGCTTTGCAAAAAGTCGAAAGTCTACTGTAAGCGGTTAAAAGACAAGACGACCTGGCTCTTTTCTTCTTCCCCGGCTGAAACTGGAGATTTCGCTTGTAATTCCTACTCATTCCGAATGATACAAATAGGATCACCTATGACCTCGGAAACATAAAAATTCAGTATCATCAGTTCTTTTACTTGCAGTGAAACAAACACGAAAAATCGGGATTGAGAGGTTGAGAAATGTGAAATCTACAATTGGTAACCATTGAGTAAAGCCGTACTTGGCATGATTTTAGTAAGAGCGATAAATGAAAAAATGGCTATCCGGAGTTTTTGCCATATATTGTCCCATTTTGCTTTTTTTTTTACAAAATGTGATCAAATACGAACAGCTGGTTAAAAAACTGGTGATGAGATGGGATTAATGCAGGCCGACAGGCGCCGACCAAGGCGAACATGGCTGATGCAGCGCGGTGTCGCTGTGCTCGTGCTCCCACATAATTAGTTGAAAGTCTTCCTTTCAACTCGCAACTCATTAAGCTTCTCAAGGGCCTTCAGTTAAAAACGTGGACAAACTTCAGTGATTTGATGAAGTTGAAAGCTCCTGAAAACTACAACTGCTCAATAGTGAGGGTGAAAATGCTTTGTGTTCATATGGCGTAAGTATCGTGGTGGATAGTTGAGTGATTAAGTAGAATTAGCTTGAAGGATCCAGAAATGGACAAGAAGCTCTCAAATTCCACAAAAAGCAGGAGTGGGGGGTCGCCTCGCTTTCCAAAATGCGCAGAACCACTGGAACCCACAGGGCGGAGCACTTTATTTAGTCGTGTGTGAGCTTTTTCTCGAAAATCGAAGGTGAAAAGGAAGCAATTCAAATGTCCACGGGACCAAGGTATTAGGTAAACCCAATTTGCAAAAAAAGAAACATCAAAACTCGTAAAAAAGGATTGTAGCTACTTCCTGGAAGTGTTTCAACCGTCAGGTACGAGTTATCATCCTCTTCAGTCCCCTTCAGGTGCCATGCGCCAGGCATTTCACTTCAATTCGGAGTCGTAAAGGATGCGGCCGCGATATGGAACGAATGGGATAGGTGCATAGTGTTGCGTAGAAGTCCTACATAGTGAGTCGATGGGTGGCTTTCCGGATAGAGGCGCTTTATCAGAGGCTTTCGGAGCAGGATCAACCGTGACGTTCGCCTTTTCCAAAAATCTCGCAACCCCTCTTTTAGAGGGAGGGTCTCCTACCACTACCATGAGACTCAGGAGGCTCCCAATGCGGCCACCATTCTCCCTACCCCAACCACCATCCTCACCATCATGCCTGTTTCTAAAAGCAAATTTTCTTCTCTACCTTCACCTACCTCACGCTGCGCCATTTCCATCCACCAAATCCCTCAAAAGCCAATCTAAATCGCCTCGCCATTCGCTCAACAAATTATAGCTACTAATCCCACTCATCCCCTGGCGACCCCCCCCCTTTCCACTTTCCAGTACCACAAATGCGGCTCCCTTGTTCGAATAGTGCGAACGCACAGTTGACCCTGTCTCGGAGCTCTTGCCACTCAAAATTTTAGACATGATATGGTGGGAGCGGAAGCGCAAATGATATGACACCGTCTATTTTTATCGTCCAATTTTTTTATTTATTCTTTTTTTTATCTTTTGCATTTATTGTGGTTACTCTGGAGTGCATTTTATACCAGACAACTATGTCACATTATCGAACCTTCCATTGGATTATGTTCGGGGTCATACCATTCTCTATCTCAATTTTATTTCGAACTTTTCGCTATGACGTGTGAAATAAGCATCACGAACCGTGTTTCTTTAAAAGGAGGATTTTACGATTAGAATGGAGGTCGAGGAAGAAGTAATTCACCTAGTTGAGTAACCCACGGACCTCCTGAGGGTGCGAACTGATGCGCAATTCGCATCGAAAAATTTGACCTCGGCGACCTATTATGCCTCAAAGTTGGCGGGTCTGGCGATCTCCGCCCACCGACCAGCTGATCACTCGCCGCAGATCTATACGTGGGATTGATTAGATAGCAGAGAGAGCGTGATGTTGAGGAGGGCACAGCGATAAGAGTCGCATCAATGCGCAAATCAGCGGGGAAGGAAGGGGTCCCATTTCTCGGGTTCTGGGCCGTTTCTCATGGTTCTTCCTTCTTTCGTGTACCAATCACCATCCCTGAGTTAATTTGAAATGGGTTGCCTTCCCAGCGTGAATTCGTCCTTTAAGCATTTGAATGTAACTTCAACCTGGGCAATGACTAAACGTTAACTTTCCAAGGCAATCAAAGCGCGCATAACTAGAGCAAATTGGTGGCCCGGGACCTAGAAAAAGCTAGTGCGTGCCTCAGGATGACCTAACTATCCACTAATTACCTACTACATGCGAGCACCTGACGCAGCAAATATAAATTGGTCATACATAGAGTAATGATAAGTTGCTGATTCATTCAGCTGTTTCTCATTTGAGGTTTTTGGGAAACACTTTTTGGACTTCTATTTTGAAATAATGGAGACGCAGCATTCCACATTAACACATTGACGACAACGCGGGGGATATATATCCCGCGCATTGCAGGCCGTGTCGGACCGTGCGGGGGATATATCCCCCGCACCCATTACACTAATTTTTTTCGCGCACGCCTGGTTCTTCTAGAAGTTTCTTGTAATTATTGAATGGAGGAGACCTTGACCTAGCTAAAAACATAGTGGTCCATAGAATGGTCACTTCGTATCTATATTACTTCAATCTCTCAATTTGGAGGATTTCTGAACCATACGAAATCTTCAGCCTAATAAATTTTTCGTTTACTTTTTCTTCCTATGAATGTGAAGGTTTAAATAGTAGTAGAAGTAGATACGGTACCTTAGAGATGACAATATATGTGTTTTGATTAAAATAATCAACTTAAAATTGCCTTTGAAGTTTATTGCAGCTTGTTCTAAAGAATATCACTTTTTCATTGTTATTCCATGTCTTTCAATAGAAATTCCGCTACTGTACCTCCGAGTAGGTTGTGCTCATTACAATATATTGATCTGGCCTTGTATTGATCATTATTTATGTTTTTATCACTCAAAATTTGCTTGAACGACCTGAGGCGGCGGCGCTCGCAAAAACGCCGTGGTCCCACGTGGCCAAAAGTGCCAAAACTCGCGTTGTCGTCAACGTGTTAAAGGAAAAGAGGAAGACAAGCGGATTTTTATTTATGGGAGGGTCTGGCTAGTTTGCTAAGCAAATGGCAGTTGAAGAATTTTGTGAAGAAGTGCGTATTTAGCAACTAAACAGAACACCACAAAGAACTGACACCTCTCTCAGGCCGCATTTCACCTCAAGTCTGTACTTTACTTCCCCTACCTACCCTTATCTTCCTTGTCCGCGGCCCATTGAAGCCCAAGAACTGCTCACTACTTCATAGAACCTTAATAATAAAAATGCTCAAAATAGGATAGACGTAGGAACAGGTACAGCCTCGTAGGGAAGCGGACATCGATACTGACCTTTTCCTTATTGGCGGATAGTTATTGGAATGTAATTGCTGCATTTTTGAGTCATTAGAAAGGGCACACTTCCTGGAACTGATCTCTTTTTTCATCAAAAACTTTAAATGAATTGAATTCTGGAACACCTTGGCTGAACTTCTTCCTTTTCATGCGCACAAGCAGTGCCACTAGCGACCAACTATCCTCGGCGGGCAAAATCTCAAATCAAGGGTTGGGGGGGGTGTTGGTTTTTTTGATTTTTCAGAGGAGCCTTACAGTGGCTCTTTCCTACTCTCATCTCTTAATGGCCGCCAATTTTTTCACTCTCGCAGCATTTTCCGTCTTCGGTCCATCCAGCTGAATTTACCCTGAATTGACACCATACCGTCACTTCGATCCCCTGCTTGTGAATTTCACTAGAAGATAATACAGATGTAAAGTGGACCGCTGACATGAGAAAACGAGAGAACTGTAGAAAACAGTGAAAATTCTCGTTCCAGCTTTCTCGTTCCAGACGGTTCCATAAGCTAGACTGTCAGATACGTAGACAGGGGCACACTGCAGTGATGAGAAGACAAAATTGGAACGGGGGAGAGCATGGGCGACGTGAGAAACGCAGTTACGATGCTCAGACATGGTAAACAGTTGGAGGTGTATAAAGGTGTGGTGATGTGTGTGGTCCAGAGCTACTGTATAGTTCGTTTATTTCATGGTTTGCGAGAGGCAAGTCCAAGTACAGAGGGAGTTCGGAGGGACGCGATCACTGGCTCGGTTTTAAATCCCAAGGAGGGATTTGCGAGTTCTAGGACTAAGCTTTGGAGGGGGAGAGATCTAGAGTGAGTGAGACAATCGCAGTGTGGCAGAAACTTGGATGTATGAGATCAAGTATAACAGTGAACGCTGATAATAGCGCAGATTTGCGCAGACGATGGGGAATGGAATTGTTTAATGGCCCGGCGCCGGCCCCGGCCGGCCGGTTGTTCGAGAGGTGGGCGCCCCGGCGCGCGCGCGGCCCCCTGGCCAAAGGGGCCGAGTTCAATTGTCCGTCGACATGTGGTGTGTTGCATGGATAGATGTCATATGAGCTCGAAGTTCAGCCGGACGGTTGAAGACCAAACAAGCCTGTGCCAAATAAGTCCTTTGCCGATTTGGTGGCCGAACGTTGGTCTTGCGGGTTTTCCCTACCTCACTCATCAGCCGGTTTACTGTTCCCATGAACTCTTCGCGGAATGTGCCACAAAAAGTGGTTGATTCACTCTTTGTTACCTGCAATTATGGTATATTCTTGAGAGAAAGGCGTTTTTTCGATAAAGCTGACTTTTCTATTTATTTCATCCCATTGCAAAATATATTGAAGTTTTATAAGGAGTTTAATCCAGTTATACTCGTCTTGACAAGAGCACGGAAGTAAATAAGAAAAGAGTAAATTAGTCCTGGTGCTTTTGTGTAATAACAAAGGATCTTGCAAAATATGTTCCGGATGCCAATTCTACTCTTTTTTTTTTTCAAAATAAAGGAAGCGATTACGATGAATAGGGAGCCCATTGGGGAGTATGTGGTACAATATACATTACTATTAATTTTTGTTCACTCGACGACATGGGACGCATTTAATCCGACGCAACCGTCAGCTTGCCTCAAATCCTCGGGACGGTAGCAAAGTGCCCTAGACTGGCAATCAAATGTGGTGATTTTCACCCATTGACGAGGGAACAAGGAACGTGGAAACATGGACTTGACCCTTCTTGAAACCGCCAGCCTCGCCACACTATCTGCAAAACTTGCGCCACTCTCGGACTTGAACCCTGGATGACAGGACTCAAAGCCGGGTTTTTGCCAGTGCACCAGGGATCACTCGATCACAGCATCGGAAGAGGTCTTGACAACAGGTAAGCAACGGATGTTGTTTGCAAATCTTAGACTCCAAGCGGTGTAGATCCAGCAACCTTGCCAGCGGCAGCGTGGAACGTTCCATTGGTAATTTGCCATAGTGGAAGTGGTGAGCCCCACGTTGCCTGCAAACCTTGCGTCACACACGGGTTGAACTTTCGGTGCACCATCCCATGAGCGGCATCGTTACCATTACACTAACCGTCAGCTAGCGCTTCCTGCGCGTTTTACGGCTGCGCGTAACAAGGAACCACCCTGCCAGGGAGCTGCAGCTCACCTGGGAGCTTTCTTCAGAGTTTCATAAATAGGTCTCCTAGGTGCCATAGAAGCGATTTCCACCATCATCGGAAAAACTTGCACCTCCACGTGACGTGCTCATTAAACTGCCCGTTAACGTGCAAGTTTGGCTAGTTTACTACCGTTCCTGAGGATATGAAGCGATTTGAACATTATATCAACTGATAGCTCTGCTCAAAACGAATCCAGTGGTCTGTGGAAATTCTGAATTTCTTTACTTTATCGGCTTTATTTCCGGAGGATTTACCAAATTTTCTGAGGCTGATTTATTAACGAGCTGCGGCTTGTGGACTGGATTGTGGCTCGCTACAACTATAAACGGGATTAGGTAATGATGAAAGCAGGTGATGCTCCGGCTCGGGACACTCCTTTAAACTTCAACCCTACGTATAAGATAATAGGTGAAACGACTCATTTCAAGTGCACTTTTGATAAGGACCGGTGTATGCCCTATCACGCACATCCTGCTCACATCCTAGGCAATTTATGGCATGTGATCGTCCACCCTGGGCTCCTACACCCTTGCGCCTAGGAAAGGATGTCCATACCCTAGTTCAGGACCATTTCCTTGGACCACAGCAGGCCGAAATCTGAAAGCACCTTAGGAGTACTTCCACACTACACCGGTCCTTATCAGAAGTAATTTTAAATGAATCGATTACGTGTCATGAGAAGCTCTTATCCTTACGCTCTACCCCTCCCCTGAACTGGAGCTTCACCACGAGAGCCTTTAGTAGTGATTAGTGAGTTTTCATTTCACTCCTGAATGAAATGAAAAGAACAGCGATGTGTCCTCCTATAGGTTTTTGCAGTTTAAATGTAATACAGGTTTACCCTCACCTCAC